>CM074779.1:0-45187 GCA_037355735.1 Pseudo-nitzschia delicatissima | reverse complement strand
GAAGACAAGAATTGTGACAATGGCGATGAGACTACAGTTTTGGCCGCAATGGGAGCCTCTGGAGAAAACAATGTTGCAAACCAATCTGATACCGAGGCAGGCCATCCTGTGGTCGATTTGACAATCACCAATCCTGTTACGAATGATGCTATCTTGAATGATGTGGCTGCCACTGCATCGTATGTTGAAAATCCCGCCAACCCCAAGAAACGAAAAGATGCACCCGGGAGAGTGTCCTCCCCTTTCGACGGCGAAACAGGAGAATCTTTCACCAATTCTCAACAGAGCAAATTATCCGAAAATAATTGTCATAGCCCTACGAAGAAACAAAAGCTGCAGAAGGCCAGGGAAAATGCCAAGGCTTGGGCGGAAGAGACCTTTGGGAACACTGCCGACTAAGAAAACCAAGGAACAACGGATCGAAAAAAGCACGATATCAAACATATGAAGCAGTCGCTGTATACAATGAACATTTCCGCGAAAGTTATCGAAAGGAACCATCTTTTGGAAATGAGTTCGCGACAGCAGAACACGCGGAGCATTTTACTTTCGAATTGAGTGAAGCCTAGTAGTTTCGTATGAGGGCAGAGACAGCTACACGTAGTGTAGCATATTCGAACCAAACAATACCACCTATAACACCATTTGAAATTTACATTATCCTCGATTCGTAATGAATTAATAATACAAATAGTAGTGTTAGCTGTGTTGAGAGGAGCATCGATGAAAAACTCCTTCCTTCCGTTTTTTCCTTGACGTGTGAATTCTGCGCACGAGAGTTATCGCTCCAAGAACAGATTTAGTTTTTAAACGAAAATTACAAGCATTTTTGTGGGAGTTGCTTTACTATTTTTATTTTAGTAAATACACAACAATAAATGTTATCTTTTTCTACAATATTTCAGAAAACTGTTCAACAACCCACTTAGTAGTGATGCAATTACATAGGTTTTACGTCGTATTCGGGATTAGTGTGCTGGTTTTCATATTTCCATGCACCTATCTTTTGTCGTCCCCTTCATCAACTTCCGTGATCGGGGTTTGCACCATAACTTCAATTCTAGGGTTCGCTTTCGAATCATACGAGGCTTGAAATCCATCTAGTATTAATATAGATGAAGTTCGTTGTCTTTGTAGAAGAGTGTGATTGGAATTGACTCATTCGTCGTTGGTAAAATGTTTTTAGATCCCTTCCATTTCCCCCCTAGGCTGATGAAGGCTGTTTTTGGCCGTAACTTTGCTTCTAGAGATAGTTATTTTACTCAACAACGATGTAAACCCATTTCCTGTACATATAGAAGCTTTCCAAATCATTTGTTGAGGCACATCGAAGGAATTAACAAATTTGTCGCAAGATTTATGCTTTTTGACCCCTCCAATTTTCTCCTTGGCCTGGTGAAGGCTGTTTTTGGCCGTAACTTTGCTTCTAGAGATAGTTATTTTACTCAGCAACGATGTAAACCCATTTCCTGTACATATAGAAGCTTTCCAAATCATTTGTTGAGGCACATCGAAGGAATTGACAAATTCGTCGCAGGCGATGTTTTGCAACCCCTCCGATTTTCTCCTTTGGCTGGTGAAGGCTGTTTTTGGCCGTAACTTTGCTTCTAGAGATAGTTATTTTACCCAACAACTGTTTAAACCCATTTCCTGGGAGTAGTGAAGTTTTGTAACACATTTGTGGAAGATAAAAGAAGGAATTGACTTATTCGTCGTTGGATTAGTGTTTTTTTGGGATATTTCCATTTCTCGTTGGGCCGGTGAAGACTATTTGTGGTTGCAACTTTACTTCTAGACCTACCTGAGTCGTCATTCAAGTGTTAAAATCCATCTACATATAACAAAGAAACTTTTTGCTACCTTTGTGTAAGAATGCGGATGGAATTGTGTCAAAAGGAAATGTATGAAGATATATTAGTAGGGTTCTCCATCACTTCTAGAGGATTCTGTGTGAAATTGTCGTTGTGCTTTTTGTAATTTGACACCATAATTCATACCACAAGTGTTTGAAATGCTTTTTTATATTGTGGGCGACAATATTAGTATTATCTGTTGATAGAAATTGCAACATGGAACGAGTACTCTATGATATTTCAAATTTTATGGAGAAAAACTAGTTCCCAGCGTGAACCCTCGAGGGTCAGAAATGATCCCACATGAATGCACCTTCTCTCGAATTACAGTTCATTAGAAATATAACTCAGACGATTATAATAATGACAATGCTGGTATCTTTATCAATGTTGTGGGAGGAAGAAGGAAGTCCATTTTCATTTTTTCAAGCCAAACCCAAACCAGGCAACGAGAAGAAGCATGCAAAAGAAGAACGGCATGCTGAGCAGCATGATCCTCCTCGCCTCCACACTTTTATAACAATCGATCTACTAGAAGTAAACGTATCTTCTTTGTAAAAAGAAAGGAAGAGAAATTTTTGGCATGCAATTGTTTTGTTACAAAATATGGTATGCAGAGGAGATTTTTTCAATTTGTGAGGGTTGTCTTGTTTTCGAAGAAACGAGAAGCTACATTAGTCCCACTTCGAGGTTCCACCGTTGGTGAAATTATTTTTATTCAAACATGTGTCAATTTAGGTCCCGTTTGTGATCAACAAAACGGATTGGAAAAACGTTAAATGGCTTATATCGATTCATTTTTGTGCGCGAATAGCGCGTATTAATAATATACAACAATGTATATGAACAATACCCATTTTACGGTTAGGAATCCCTCATCGACAACATAAATTCAAACGCAGGACGAGGGATGAAAACTGCCACCACATATTTTGTGGAACTACAACGACATTGTCGTTGGTGTGGACTATTGTGTGCTTTGAATATCAACTTTGACAAATCGACATCATCCTGGTTTGTTCTGTCGGTAGGTTTCAGTCATCGGTTGCAGTCGGTATTTTATCTTGATTGTGGTGCATTACGACAGCTGTCATTTTGCAGAGCAGAAGCAACGCTCCGAAAGGTATCCATCTCCTCTTGCACTCTTGCGGTGTCTACTACGATAGCTCCGGCGAAATTCAATAGAACAAAAGCATCGGAGAAGAAGAATATCAATCAGAACCATGAAGTCGATATTAGTGGGAATCTATGTTGTGGCGGCAGCCTTATCAGCAGTGGGGCCTTCCTGCCTTTCAGTGGCGGCGGCAGAAAATACCTCGGAGACAAAACGAAGGATGAGGACACGTCGGCTTCGAAGAAATAACGTAGTGAAAGTCGACGGCATTGACGAAGCCGATGCAGAAGCCGAAAGAAAAAGCCAACAAGAAGAGGCGGTGGAAAGCATAAATCGCATCTTGAATAGATCCGACGACGAGGACGAAAGCACGAGTGGCAACAACAATGAAAATGACAATCGACAATTAATGGATGCCGGAAAAATTTCGAGAATCAACGTTTCTTCAATCAAGAACAAAAATGTTCTCGATGACGAGGATGTGTTTTATCTTATGAATCACGTTCTCGAACCAACAAATAGAAATTTCTATTCCTACAGCATTCCTGGAAAGCCGGTAAGTTTGGGAGGAAGCGTATCATATTATTTTTCGACGATTCATAAGTTCAAAGGAAATAGTTTGGAAGAAAATTCGAATCATTTCTTACGTTTTCCCATCTCTTTGTATTTGTTTCCAACTTCAGACGTATCGACCAACACCCCGCCCCACCCGCAGGCCTACATACAGACCTACGCCTGCCCCGAATGGTCGACCAAGTCCTACACCTGCTCCAGTCACTCGACGAACTCCAGCGCCAACGTATAGACCAACGAGAACTGAGCCTACCAGAGATCCGACGCGTCGTCCCACGGATCGTCCAATCAAGGATCCGACATTCGAACCAACTCCAAATCCAACCAATCGTCCCACGTTTCCACCGACGTATCAACCGACACGATCTCCAAATAATGTTGCTCCTGTTGTAGTGCCTACAGGTCCAAATCCATTGCCCTCTGACAATAGCGACACTGTTTGTGATGGTTTGAGCCCCAATGAACGGCAAAGTCTTATAGCGGGACAGCTATCAACTTACAGTGGCAATAGAGTTACCATTCCTGGAACCCCGCAGAATCTTGCTTTCAGATGGCTTATCGATGAAGATGCCGCTCAGGTCTGTCCCGACGATTTTCTGGACGTCCAACAGCGATACATTCTAGCTGTTTTGTACTTTGCAACGAATGGTGACCAATGGTCAAACTGTAATGCACTCTCTGCCGCTAGCCAATCGCCATGTCTCGGGGGAGAAGAGCAGCGATTTTTGTCGTCGAGTGATGTTTGTTTCTGGTTTGGAATAAGCTGTAACAGGCTGCGAGTTTCTGGAATTTCCATCGACGAAAACAATTTGAGAGGAGTTCTGCCCGACGAAATTGGATTCATGGAACAAATAGAAGATCTTGATTTTGATGGTGAATTAGAGGAAGGATTGAACTTTTTGGTCGGAACCATTCCTTCAACGTTCGGTCTTCTTGAAAAGTTGGTAACTCTCGACTTGGATTCCAATGAACTTACTGGATCTATTCCCGAAGAAATTTTTGATGCGGATCGTTTGACTATCATGGATTTGGATTCTAACGATTTATCCGGCACACTGAGCTCTAGATTTGCCAATTTGGAGGAACTGCAAATCTTGTTCTTGGATAACAACGGATTCTTTGGAAGTCTTCCATCCGAAATGGGTGAGATGGAACGACTGCGTTTCCTACGATTGGATCGAAATGAACTTAGTGGAACGATTCCAGAAGAATGGGAAGCCATGGAAAAATTGCGAGTATTGTTCTTGAATAACAACGGTGGCATCACAGGAACGATACCGGAATATCTTGGTAACTTTGTCGACATGCAACAATTGAGTCTCTTCGACACGGGGATTTCCGGAACAGTTCCGTCGAGTTTGGGTCAATTATCAGGTCTTGTCAACTTGTTTTTACACTTTACAGATCTGACAGGTACCATGCCCCAAGAGATTTGTGATCTGCGGACATCGGGCGCTCTAAACTTTCTGACGGCCGATTGTGCGGGGAATAATCCAAAGCTGGCTTGTTCGCAACCCGATTGCTGTACTGTTTGTTTCTAAACGAACAATATGGCATGTTTAAATCGGGAAGAAGAAATTTTTAGAACGAAAAGGGAAACGGGGCAAAATCAAGACAAATAGTGCATATATGTTAAAAGCAAGAAGAAGAGTGGTTGAAATACACCAGCCAGCTACCGCCGAGACTGTATCCTTTGCTTGGCGGCATGACAAGCAACGATACTACTTTCTGTAGTGTCATTGCAAAAAAGAGGAAATCGGAACTGAATAGAATTCATCCCATGCAATGCTGCCATGCATCGTATGATTCATCCTTTCTTCCGCTTGTTCGGCTGGCAACAACGACCACTCCTATGTGTGCTGTACTATCAATCATGTAATACTACTACTACTAAACAAAAACAAAATGCTACTTTTCAGCTTCTGCTGCTTCTTGTATATCAATAAAGTGACGTTTACTACGCTTTCTCTAGTTTAGAGTTCCCCATCAACGATGAGTCAAATAATAATAATCGACAATTCACAAATCCCGTTTCGAATTTGATCCCTGCCTCCACTTCCACGTGGAATCTTTACATTTTCCCAAAAACTTCCGTTTTCTCATCATTTTTCTGATTATTTCATTGTTTCACATCATAATTTCTATTCACTTCTTTCGACAAAGCAACCAAAAGCAATATCGCAGTCATTGCAATTAAAGTTGTTTCGCAGTTCTTTTCTTTTGTGTTATAATGCGTTCGCAATGTCCTACTAATAGGAAGAGTGGAATTTCCACGCTATCCGATGAAAAATCAAAGTTGAAAATCTTAAAAAAAGGATTCCACATGCAAATCACGGGATTGCACTTGTTGACAATGATCCAACTCTCCGATCGTGGGTAAACGGTTCGGATCGGCTATAATATGTCAAGAGAATCTATTGCTGTCGAAATGATCGAATATGGAAAGCTGTCCTCTACTAGAGGCTGCAAACAGCATTCTTGCTGCTATTTTCGGATGCTTCCACAATTTCATCAACCATTCATTCCAACGCTACACTATGCCACACACCACTAGGTTTGCCATGGAAGCCCACGAAAAAATCAAGCATCTTCGAGCTCATCCAATCTTTCACAGTGGTGCCAAACGACCCAAGACGGATAAAGAAGTAACTGTGCCTCGCACAATATCCATAACAACGGATCGTCACAGTCGAAAGCATGGCGAATTATTGATGCCCAAGATTGATAGAGGAAGAGATGTAGCTCCGACCAAATCTATCGCGGGAGCTCGCAAAAGAAAGATGGGACGTCCTGTTCGAAATCATGGCCGATTTTTCAGTCGATTCGAGGCTTACGAAGCGAAAGCTTCAGCTCGAAAGTCGTTCAAGATTGAGAACGAAACAGCCACCGCTGGCACGGCAGCTGTCGAGGCATCCACCAAACGCGAAAGCCACATGGATCGTCTTCGACGAAAACACGGCTTCCTTTTAAAATCACCACCCAAGAGTGACAACGGAACTCGCACAGCTTCCATCAAACGCGAGGCGAAAGCTTCTTCCACCAAGAATTGCATTGATATTATCGACGACGACGACGACGATTTTAGCATCACCGACCTCGACAACCCGGACGTTGTCTCTCCCTGGAAACCAAAAATTCAAACATTCCGCTGGAAGGTGGGAGACACGGTGGAGGTGGCGCCACCTGGTGAAATATCCGAGGACACTCTGACAGACTTTTGCACCATTGTTGGAACCAACCAAGACGGGACCTACAACCTGCAAGACATTATCTCCAAAACGTACAAAAAATCCGTCCCACAGAGCCGCATTCTTGGCAACTACGAGGACTTGGTGAATGCGAAAGAAGAAGAAAAAGAAGACAAAAAACCCAAAGCGAAACCCCAAAGCGCCAAGATAAAAAATTCTATCGATGGCAATGCCAGTAAGAGTAACATTGATTATATGAGCGAGGGCGATAGCAACTACGATAGCGATGATTACGTTTATTATGGAGAAAATTGTGCTCTTGTTTGAAAAACGATTTGAAAAACGCTTTATTGATTTTTTCGACATTCGAAGAATTCTATCGACGGAATGGTGAGATCGTAATTCACCGCTTCTATTGTCTTAATAAGCTAGTTTTATAAGATAAAAAGGATACACTATTACAATTTTAAATTGTATATACAAGGGATGGAATTGTTGTGAGTGTGCTGTTTGTGATAAAGAGTCGCGCTGGAATGACCGTTCGTTCGATTGTACGGGGTAGAAATAGTATCAGACGTTTTGACGGTCTCCCTGCTGCGTATCGTATTGTGTGTTTTGTGTTTTGTGTTTTTTGCTTTTTAGATGAGGTAAGATTCGACTTCTTCCTCGGATTCGTCGTCTCCATCGTTGCTCAAGAAGAAGAGGTCATCGGAGACATCAACCTTGGTTTCGCGGGCGACGGGAGCGACGTAATCGTCGGTGACAAGGTAGGGTTCGACCTTGGCAGTGAGGGGGAAGACAGTGGAAGGAGCAGTGTTGACAACTCGGACAGTGGCTCCGGCTCCCATGGAAAGAGTGGGAGTGTCAATGACGGCAAAGAAGGGTTGTTCCAATCCGTTCTCGGACATGATATCAATGACCTGCTTGTTGTCGTCAGTTCCTTGGATCAATTCGACGCGGGCGTGCAAAGGACGTCCATCGGTCTCCAACATGACTTGGATGGATTCGACGGTATCCTCGAACTGGAAGGACTCAACTCCGTTGCTTCCGTGAACAACAAAGGGTTCTCCGAGCTCAGAAAGAGCCTGGACAACGGCTCCCTGTCCGGCTTGCTTGTTTCCACCGGCCTTGGCATCTTCGACATCGGCAACGACGCAGGCACCCATGGCAAATTCCATGGGGCTCATGTTGCGAACGGCAATCGAGTTGTGCTTGCAGGGGGTTTCCAAGACGGCAGAGAAGGGGTAGGTGTTTCCATCGTCACTGGCAACCTGGAGGCGCATGGGAGTGGATTCGGGTCCCTGCCAGACCTCGACGGTGGCGGAAAGAGGTACACCCTCGTTATTGAGCATGACGGAGACACGGTCGATGTTGTCGTTCATAATGTTCCAGGTCTTGAGGCACTTTCCTCCCTGGACATTCTTGATGCTGTCGGTACCAGCAAGGGAGGCGAACGCTCCACGGACGGCACCGAGGTTCTTGGGCTTGCGGGCCTCGTGGGCAGCCTTGAGGTCGAACTTCTTGAGGCCTCCAATGACGGGTTGACGGGCCTTTTCTTCTTCGGACAATTGAACCTCACGCTTGGAAGAGTTGGCAGGCTTGACAGCGGGCTTGGTCATCTTCTTGAGAGCATCGAGGTTGGCGGTTTGGGTGAGCTGTTCTTCCTCGAATTTCTGGGATTCGTTGATCTTGTAGTTCAAGGCGGAAGACTTGAAGCAGACAGAAGCGGGGGCAAAAGCCGAAGCTTGCTGGGCAAGGAAGAGGGTGAGGAGAGTGTTGGCGATCTTCATGGTGGAAATGGAACTGTAAACACAAGAGAAAATTATGAAAAAGTATGGACTTGAATGTGTAGAACGAACAAAATTGTGACGCAAGATTTGCTGTGGATATTTTCTTTCTTCTTTTTGCGGGAAAGCATAGATTCTCGGTTCTCAAGGGAGGTGATGCAATCAATCAGCTCAAAAGAATCAACGAACTTTCTGTTTTCGACTGTTGCCATTTGGTTGGTCGTTTGTTCCTTTGGACCAATCAGATCCAAGAGCCGTTTGCCGAAACGACGCGATTTGTCACAAAGAATGGAATGAATGTATAGGGTGATGAAGTAAATTTATATCGCGCAGGCGCTGACGAATACGTGAATAAATAGTTTTTAGGGCTGGCGGGCCACACAATCGACGCGAAGCAGTCCGTAACGAGTTTCCCGTTCACGATTGATTTGAAAGATTTTGATTGGTCGCGAATTTGCAGCCAGTAAAAAGCAAGTAAAATAACGAGATCCACGTTGCGTTTTTTTGTGAGTTGACAACCAAACCTTGACTCAATCGACTCAAATGAGTTGACACCACTATCCTACCAGATATTGTGGTACACAATCTTTGCTTCCCAAAAATAAATACTACTCATCTGCTTCCGAACATCACCGAACCAGAATCCTCTCGACATAAACTACGATTATGTGCAACAACTTCAATGGGACGCCTGAACTATTGATTGAGCTTCAACATTGAACTGCAACTGTAACATCTCAGACCCGAACAGAATATCAAACCTTCGATAGAGTTAGTCCCAAAAAGTCAAAAGGGCACGACCATGGATCCTTCCACTTCCAACACTACTACTACTACTACTGCTACTGCAACTAATTCAGAACCCTACCCCGGCCATGACGAAACTTGCGCCAAGTACATGAAAGAGGCCAAGGCTATCCACTCCAAATATCCTCTGTTGGATGGACACAACGATTTGCCATGGGCCTTGCGATGCTGTTTTGACATGAAATGGTCTCTGCTCAATCTCCGCAAAGACTGGACGGGAGAGACGGTCGAGGGATGTCCATGGCGTTCCTTGCACACGGACATCCCCCGTCTCGCGCAGGGAGGCCTCGGTGCCCAGCTCTGGAGCGTTTACATGCCAACCATGGGAAGCGACGGGGAGCCCATGGATCCCGCCAAGGCAATAGCCCTGACGCTGGAACAAATCGATGTCGTCCATTCCATGTGCGAAATTTACCCGGACGTCTTTGAAATGGTGGAAACAGCGGACGATATCGAACGGATTTTCAAGACGGGAAAAATTCCTTCCATGTGCGGAGTCGAGGGTGGCCACCAGATTGGGGGAAGTTTGCGGGTCTTGAGAATGTTTCGCAAATTGGGAGTGCGATACATGACGCTGACACACAATGGAGGCCCGGGATGGGCGGACCCTGCCGTCAATGCCGATGGAAGTTTTTGCAACGAGGCAGTCTTGGGTGGATTGAACGATTTTGGCAAGGATGTGGTCAAGGAAATGAATCGAATTGGCATGACGGTTGATTTGAGTCACGTCCATGCCGAAACGATGCACGCGGCACTGGACATTACCAAAGCTCCCGTCATTTTTAGCCACTCTTCCACCAGAGCTCTCTGTAGACACCCCCGAGACGTTCCCGATGACGTGCTCAAGAGATTACCAGAAAACGGAGGTGTGGTCATGATTGTGTTCTTGTCGAAATTTGTTGCCGGCGAATTTTGGGTTGCCGGGGGCAAGGTTGGTGCCACAATTATAGAAGTGGCCGACCACGTCGATCGAGTGGTGGAAATAGCCGGAATCGATCACGTCGGAATTGGCGGAGATTACGACGGGGGAGCCCTTTTTGCCCGAGGTTTGGAAGACGTTTCGAAATATCCAGCACTGACCTGCGAGCTGCTCAAGCGTGGCTATACCGAAGAGCAACTGGGAAAATTGTTGGGAAGAAACGTCATTCGCGTCTTGAAAGAATGCGAAAAAGTTTCCGACGAAATGAAGGCTTCCAAGACGCCCATTGGGGAGGCCCACTGGGGACCCGAACTGTACGAAACGAATGCCATGAAGGAAAAGACACTTTTATCGTCGGAGACACCACTCAAACGAAAAACACCAAACTGATAGAACTGGTCGTTGTTGTTGTTGTGGAAAGGAAATCATTTACACCAGCAATGATTGATACCTACGAATGAATTCTGCCTTGTAACAGCCTTTACGGATGTTGGTCGGATTCCATAATAACATCATGATGTCTATTATTTATAATCAATTGAGCAACGCAATACTGTGTTGGAATAGAAAAGCAGGGCTAGGAAAACTTTCATATTTAGAACAGAAATTCAAACGAGAAATATTTTCGAATTTCATGATTATGTCTTCAATAATTTGTATACCGTGCTTCCGCCTTTCTCGTCAGCGAACAAAGCAACAATCCGTCATAGTATAGTGGCTAGTATCCCCGCCTGTCACGCGGGAGACCGGGGTTCGATTCCCCGTGACGGAACGGGGATTTGGCGCAGTTGGCAGCGCGTGTGCTTAGCATGCACAAGGTCGCCGGTTCGATTCCGGCAATCTCCACTTTTTGCTTCTACCGAGTTGGTTGGATGATGATGCCTCCATCGTAGTTCAATCGCTTTTTGCATTGCAAGAGTTTCCAACTACTTGACGTTTCTATAATGATGATTCAAAAAATAGAGTTGTTCATTATGACGTACAGGGGCAATGATCGATAGGAAAGTGTGTGCGCGCGGAAGAAAACAAGAAGGTCACGTTCGAGACGATGATGGGATCACGTCCAGCATCTTTTGGACTTGAAGGGTGACCTATGGGTGACACTTGTACACTCTGGAATCAGTTGAAAATACGGCAATGATTGGTAGCACGAGGATTTACGTACACGCGCGGTAAAGATGATGATCACGTTCGAGTTGAGAATGGGATCACGTCCAGCGAAAACGTGACCCTTCGGGATTGAAGGGTGATATCTGTTATACCAGCAATGCTGGATAGAGTTGAATGTTTTTGAAACCATCACGATTCTCATTTTCTCGATCTGACCCTCAACCTTCAATAGTTTGAGTGGGACGCGGAATCAATTTGTCTCCATCTTCAACAAGAAAAGAAGAGACGTTGACCGCGGATTAAATTTTTATTGTAACACATGGTTGATAATTTTCATAGCCCTTAGGCTTCTTCTATCATTAATGGATTGAGTCGTAGGTGCGAGGCAATTAGTAGTCGTAAGTAGTCGTAATGTTATTCTTGGTTCGGAAGACAAGAATAATGACGGCGGATTGACAGATTGACGTAACACGAATGATATTCTTATAGCCCTAACGCTTCGGCAATTGAGCGATGGGTCCCGCCCGGAAGTGATACTGGTTTCGAGGCAATAGGAGGAGTGGCCACTGAAGAAGCCATTGATAACGGTGCACCGCCGTGTCCCTTCTTTCACCATTCATGTGTGAACTTCACACAATGTCATTGACCATCGACAATAAATGTTTTCTGAATACCATCGATTTTCCATCGAATAGATGGGACTCCGGCCCCCGGACAAATGTCTCTTCAACGGATAATGTGACGCTGAGTATATAGTCTATCAACTTCAAGTTCGGAGAATGTTAGAACCAGACGATGTCTAAAGTCAAGGAGAACACGCGGATACATTATTATTATGGCAACCCGCAAGTTGCTCAAGGATTGATACATTTCAAAATATATACCTCTCCCGAAAAGAATCGTGTAAAGTGTTCGCAAAGGTACTAGAAGGGTTGCACCGACCGCCGATTCTCATTTTCGTAAGAATGTGCCTCCTACGGTTCGAAGAATCCGGAGTTACTTCAAGTGTTGGAGGTTAACCTAGGAAAGCATTAGAATGGTTTCGACGAAATTCAATGGGACTGTTCGCACGTGTCATCCAGTATTCAAATAGTATATATTTCAGGGTTCCCGTGCATATAGCGGATGAGACCTCTTAAGTAGTCTACAATTGGACTTGAAGAGGTGTCGCTTAAAAATAATATTAGTGTGAAATCAAGATTCAGAAGAATGACTATCTAATACATGATCCACTACAAAATTTTATTAGACCCATGGAATGCGATTGCCTACTGCGAACAACTGTTTTTTGGTTAAGTTTCTTCAAGACTTCATGCAACTTCAACCATCGCCTATGTAAAAAATGCGAATTTCTCCCTGTGTCATGGCATATTCACGACAAAATAGGCAACAATAAAGCCCGTCCCACCAATTCAAATGAGCAATTTTCAGCGATTGACAAACGATTTTGCGCACATGACACGAATTCCGGAGAATATTCCCAGAACGTGATCCATACAAAATGAAGTTGAAGCTGCATTGGGCCCTAAGGATTGTTATTGCATATCACATTTGATAAGCTTATGTCTACAAGTAGCAATTCGAATACAGTATTCATTATTCAACGGCACTTTGCATCAATCCTTCATTCTTCTGGTGCCGATTTCATAAAATAATAAAGCTGAGACACAGCACCAAATTGCAACAGCTCTCAACCACATAAACTGAAATCACAACACTTTATAACAATGTGCATCAACACAGATAAATACCCTCGCCGGAATTCCACATCCAGCAGACCTCCAAGGCCAATCAAGAATATCGAAGAGCCGCCGATGATGATCGATGCGTACGAATCGCAACAAGTAGAATACCTCATGGAAACTTCACAACGGACGCGAAGGCGAGTTTCCTTTGACGAAGTTGTCATGGTCCGACCTGTTCTTCCTCTTGTTGAATTCACGGACGAAGAAATCATCGCTAGCTGGTATCTTCCTGTTGAGAAACAGCGCATGCGTGTCGAAATCATGAGCATCGTCAAAGTCATCAAGGAAAAGAACAGAAACTCCAAGAAGCAATTCAATGTCCGCGGTCTCGAATGGCTCGCACAAAAGGACAAGTGCAGAGAAAAGGCCCGAAAAGCCTCTATCAATGACATTTTGCTAGAACAAGCAAGCCAAAAGGCCAATTCGGAAGAAGCTGTCGTCTACGATGCCCACCGATTCCGAAAGGCCTACAAGCGTCACTCGCGCGCCGCTCTTCACACTGCCGTCGCCATGGGAAAGATCGATGCCATGGAAGCCGGAACTATGGAAACATCCAAAATGCACAAGACATCCAGTTTGATTTCATTGGGCAAGAAGGGACACTCCTCACTCACACAAATGGGCAACGAGAGCTGGAACTCCAACTCTACAAGGTCCACGAGATCAACTAGCACTCGCAGCGAACGAAGCATCAGCACCAAGGCCATCGGATCTCGCAAGACGAGACGTGGAGCCCGACGCTTTTCGCTCGCCTAAACAAAATGGAATCGTGTCCATTTTCCACCATAAGCAGCATACGCAAGCAGCCGATTGGACAGAGCAGGAAGGATGAAAAACAAAAATAAAATCATCCTCCAACAAGCAAACCACTCAGCCATCCCGACAGCTCAAAACGCAAGAGCAAACAGCTTTCTACCTCACAGGGGAGGAGAAAGCAAATCGAGACTCAATAGAGCACACGGAATGAAACTTGCTAGCTAGCTACTAACGATACGGCCCATTGCTATCACCGTATTCACTATAGATAACAATAGATCAAATCATTACATACTCAACACTACAACTACAACTACAACTACTACAACTACTTTATCAAATAACAGAAATCTCTGGACGTTGAAGACCAGGAAATTACGATTACGTGGTATCATCGTTGAGACAGTCAAAGGCGAAGGTTTGATGATTTCACCAATGAAATTCTAACACATGATACCCACATGAAGCACGGACTACCTGGGTGTTCCGTTTTCTCCACGGATAGTGCAGATACTAGAGAACATGCATACTACTGTAAATCTTTGTGATTACTTGTTGGATTAATCGGATTTCGTCGACGAGTTGAAGAGGCTTTTGCATTTTACACGAGTGAAGAACTATGATGTCATGTTCTGCGACTGTTACAGTGAAAATCCCGAGTCGTGATAAAAATGCATACGGAAGTGAACAATCACCACACAGTCCGGGAGATTGTGCGTCGTAAAGAAGTTTCCATCGGAAACATAGCATATTCGACCCGATGGATCGGACTATTCTCTCAACAATAGTGTTTTTCATCAAACGCATTAAAAATTCCCCGTCAAAAATTGATCAAGCCCGGCAAAAATGATTCCCATCGCGTGACTCCGCCAAAATTTGGAAACTGAATCACCACTATCGAAGTCGAAACTTCGTACTTTCGACATCTACAAACACTAACCTGCCATGTATGGAAAGATAACCTCTTCTACATGAGTAATGAGACCAAACATCAGTCAGTCATTCATTCAGAATTTCTATTAACCTAGATTATTTCTGTATTTTCGGGATGACTCGATGTCATCTCACCATTGGCTCGTTTCCACCATAAACAAATTTATGACTCATACCTTTAATCGTAACTTTCTTATCGCGCCCGGACGTGCTTCAATTCAAAAAGTAAGCCCTTGGTCAGGGCAGCCTTGAACTATTTCCATAGAAGTTTGTTCCGCATAACCTGTCCGAACATACCCAATGCCTGGTCGCGCAAAATTTTTATGTCATCCATTATTAGAAGTATTGAATAAGCAACTTACTTAAGCCACTTTCCGGCTCAGACGAATGTCCGTCTTGGAAATCTTTGTCTTTGTTTCTAAAACAGGTTATGACTTTTTCGGTTTGATGTTCTAGATCAGATCGAAAAGTATGCCACGAAATATTCATATAGTGCTACAATTTCGGATGGGAGAATCTGATTACGATTACGATTTTGTGTGTCTCGGTGGGACTCTTAATCGTAATTCGATATATAGTGATAATCGTAAGTGATGAACTCGAAACGCGAATCCATTTTATCTCATTATATATGATAGAAACCTGATCAAACAAAAGCCATCAGCAAGGTGTGACCCGGTTCCGTGATAAAGCATAATTCATCGTGTATATCTACAACTTTGAAGCAATAGTCACAAGGCATAAAAAAAACAGTAACAAGAACAAGAACCCAAAACAATGGTGGCCCAACCTATGATGATGGACGACTTTGTGCAGAATTTGCTGCGAGATCGCCAGAGTTTGCGATCGTCATTGTATGACAACGAGGATCTCGAATCCTCACTTTCCACTTTATGTTCCGAAAAAATCATGGTGGTCTCAGACAACGCTCGAGTATTCTCCGAAGCTGTTCCCAAGGCAGCAATCACCCGTCAACCATCCATCAGCTGTTTGAAGACCAAGCAAACTACCGAAGACAGCAATGCGCAACAGTTGGATGCTCCCAAGAAGGTTCAAATTCAAACCAGAGATCGCTGGGAAACCAGCCGCGATTCGGTTCTGACAATGCCCGAGAGGACACCCATGTCCCCGTATGTGAAAGCATCGGCCTTTATCCCAAAGTTCGACCTGTCCTTTCTGGAACTGTCTCAAGAGTTTTCCATCTTGTCACTCGAGAATGCACTCAATGAAGACGATGATAGCGATGATTCGTCTTCCTCATTATCAAAATTCTTGGAAATCGAGAGTGACGAATTTGTACAGACGGAAAGCGATTGACTTGTTGCTGTTCGATGACAAATGAATCTCCCAAGACAAAATGTCAAAAATATTCTACGATTTCATTCGTGTGGAAATTACTCAAAGCGTCAAGATGAGAGAATAGCCATTTTCGAATTTATTGGGCCTCCGATCACGCATTCGATTTGTGGAAGAAGGCACTACCTTCATCACAGGAGGTTTTCTTGGTTGTGGCATTTCTGTTGGCATCCATTTTGCCAACGATTTTACGAACAGTTTTTGATGAGCCCAACCAAACATACTCAAAGACAACTATGCTCCTTGCAGCAGCGAACACCGCTCCATTTTTCTCAGGGCCATTTTCCCATCCCCTATCATCTTGCACGAATGCACTAACAACGAGAGCCTAACGCTCCAAAACAAGAACACAAGTGGCGACGAACGGGTGCTAGATTGCACAGCACAACGACCCGCAAATTTTAATAAAGCTATAAATTTTTCGATTTACTGTTAACTACGAATAATACTGCGAAATTCTTTCCACATGTCTTTGTCATTCTCCTGTTGATATCATAGCCGTGGTGGTTCCGGATTAGTCTTGCGACCATGTCCACCAGCATGGAACACTTCTCTTCCTCGTTGATTTCGATAAACAAGAAATCCGAAATTGCCTTGTTCGAGTAGTTCTGAAAGCAACCAAGATGCTTCCTGCCCAGGCTCGATTGAAAGTCCAATGCCATATATAAAGCGGATCCCTTCGGATTCCGGGAACCTATAGATATTGCAGCACTTCCATAAACTTTTGATTTTGCAGAATCGTTCTAATCGTGAAAATTATTCCCATGAGAAACCCAAAATTCGAACGGGCGTCGACGGAAACAGGCCCTTTCAAAAACGTGCGTACAAGCGCACAGACGAACTTCGAAAATGAGGCCTTTTGGTCGAATGAGTCAGCAACGTTTCGAAATGAGTGTGAGTGGGTCCAGTCAGTCAGTCGTCCGTCCTCGTGTTAACGGCACATACTTCTTACCTCTTTTCTAAAACTCGGTTCTTCGTACTAAATCCTACGTACAGAATGAGAGATGACTGGAACATTTTTGTGCACATCACGTGCAGCTGGCTCAACTCTACGTGAAATAAGCAGTAGCAGCATCATCGTCGTTGGTAGTTAATCTCTTACTAAGGACCTCAATCTAAACGGAGGTAACAGCACTATTTGCATTGCAATAAACTAACTATCGACCATGCAGATCTTCGTAAAGACCCTCACGGGTAAGACCATCACCCTTGATGTCGAGCCTTCGGACACCATCGACAACGTCAAGACTAAGATCCAAGATAAGGAAGGAATCCCTCCTGATCAGCAACGTCTTATCTTTGCCGGAAAGCAATTGGAAGATGGCCGCACTTTGAGCGACTACAACATCCAGAAAGAATCCACTCTTCACTTGGTTCTTCGACTGAGAGGAGGAGTTTACGATCCTTCCTTGGCCATGCTTGCCCGAAAGTACAACTGCGAAAAGAACATCTGCCGCAAGTGCTACGCCCGTCTTCCCCCCAAGGCCACAAACTGCCGCAAGAAAAAGTGCGGACACACCTCCCAATTGCGACCCAAGAAGAAGCTCAAATAAACAATAGGCTGAAATCAATCAAAGGAAATAGGCAATAAATTATGGTCGGGAAACTGAAAGCTTGTATATGTTAGCGGACTCTCGACCGCTAAAATTTCGTGGAGCACAAAAAGTACACACTACTGTACCTGAACTGATCACCCGGGATAATCACTCTATTCTAAAACAAACACCCAAAAACACAAAAATACAACGAACATGACTGTGGAATCAATACTGAATATTGTTGCGTACGAACTCGTAAGGAGACGATTGGTGATGCAAAATCGGAAGCGAAAAGTGGTGGATCGATTTGAGTTGCACTGGAAGTCGGTAGATGGTGTGATCAACATATACCTCCGACACATTGTGCTTGGAATCATCCACAGATTTACCATTCGTGAACTCGTAGTTGTAGTTACTTTCGTGAAGTCGTCCGTAATAGTCGTCTTGGTTTCAATTACGTTCTGCTTATTACTTCGAAGCCTGGAACGGAATCGAAACAGGAACAAGAATCCCCCATTCGATTATTGTTCTAATAAGTTTGTCGTTCCTCGCGCTGGAGCACCATGCCACTCGTGCTCACCGTTCTGTCTGCTACTGAACAACCGACAACATCTTCGTGGCAATCCTCCTCTTCTTCACTCGCCCGTCCACCTTTTTCTATTCTCCTCCTCCTTGTTGTTGTTGTTCTCTCTTGCTTCCTGCTGGTGCTCTAGAGCACCTCAACAAAACAAAGAACGGACAAGTCAAACTACGACTGCGTTAGAGTTTCACACAATACAAATGTTCCTAACTTTGAACATGATATTTAGCTAAATTAGAAACAATAGCAAGGGCATCCTAAACTATGAATTGTGAAGCTGAGAGGAACTCCAAAACAATTTTATTTTGGGGGCAGTTTCGAAGAGCGTCTACCGATGAAATAAGATTCCCCTCTTCGAAATAAATCGGCTTCTCAATTTTTCGTGCACATAATTCGAATGAAGCCAATAGATCTCGAAAAACAAAGGAACTTGTGAAATCTCAAAATCAAAAGAACATCATCGCTGTTCTAACACAATCTATTAGCGCGATGACACGATGGACTTCACGTGATCAACTCCGGGAAGTGCTACAACCATACGAGCAACAGACAGTCAAGATACAAACAACATATAACTAATACTCCAGTCAACGGAGACAATTGCTGACGACTCAATCATCGACTACAATCATCAATAATATCGCCAATGAGTAGCTCGGAAACAATCGACAACAGAACCGATGGAGTTGTGGTGGTGGGAGAAGACGAACAACAGCCTGCTCTATCGGCAACGCCCGAAGAATTGTCCAAAATGCTGGACGTGATTGAAAAAGAAATCATGCCCCAAACCGAAACGGGCGTCGGAATAGGCAACAAAGTATTTGGAGCTGCCATCCTTTCGCAAGATCTTCAATGCGAGATTGCTTCGACGAACGCCGAGACGGATTGTCCCATCTTTCACGGAGAAGTCAAGTGCATTTACGATTGGTCCAAGAAGACACCCGCATCGGAACGTGGCCCCAAAGCCAAGACTGGTGTCTTTCTCTCGACGCACGAGCCCTGCTGCATGTGCGTCTCGAGCATTCTCTGGACGGGATTTTCCAAGATTTATTATTTCTTGCCCTACGAAACGACGACCGCCCAGGGAATTCCCCACGATATCAACACGATGCACGAACTCTGGGGAGTTAACACCTACCGCAAACGCAACAAGTATTTTGCTGCATCGTGTCTATTGGATTTGATTGAGAAATTGGAGGATGGAGACACCAAAGAGGCCCTCAAAACGCAATCTGCAAATTTGCTGAAACGATACGACGAGCTGGCCGACAAATACCATTCCGAAAAGGCCAGCAACACGAAGAACTCGTTGGTACTGGGGTAAACAAATCGTGTCACTTTCGAATTTCGATTGGAATGTGATTGGAAAAATATGATCAGTAGCAGCAGCATGTACATTTGTTATGCGCATATTCGTCCTTCCTTGTGCTTGTAATTGTACACTACAACTTAAGTCTAATGATGTCGTCAGCCATATGTAGAATTTTGTTTCCATGTAATCGATGCTAGATATGATACACGAATCGCTTTGATAACCCCAAAGTGAAGAAATACAACTGGATCCTTTCAATTCGTTATGCGTTTCCAACCATATGCACCATATACGAACATTACAAAACACCGATATAGAAATAGGAAAACGAATCGGTGAAAGTCAATGCTGCAAACACACTTCGTATCAATAGATTCCCCGTTTGTATGAACGAATTTTGAATCGTAAATTTATTGGTTTTTTCGCTGGTGACCAATCGAGAATCGAGCTTTTCGATTGGGAATATTAATAGCATGACATTTCGATCTGACGGGAGATTGGAAATTCCATATTCCTGCCGCAGCACCCTCTCTTCTTACCAGTGTGATACAAAGCCGACACGGGTGATACAGTAATGCATTGACTATCTTCGCGAGAAACGATCTCTCTTTCCTTCATTTCGTCATCTTTCATAAATTTCATGACAGAAAGAAAACACTTTTCTCTGCTCTTTCCCGCGTAACCAGTGTTCTCTAAAATATCAAATACATCATTCCCATTTTTGTTTCACTCTAAAGTCTGAAATTGCTCGATCATAGTGATCAGTAGCTTCATTGTCGTAGCAAACGATGTCGTCATATCAATAGATAACACATTCGGACACGGTCGACACATTTTCACAAGTCGACGATCGATTCATAAAAGAATTTCAGACTTTGGGGCTCGGACCATGTTCGGTGTGATGAATGGATGCCCATTTATGTATCCCGGCAGCCAAGGACAGCCGCCATAATCATGTTTGTTGTTGTCTCCAACACGGGCAAGATTCAGTTTCTCGAATGCCACATTTGGAAGCTAACGATGAAGCAATGACAAAAAAACTTTCACGGAGCGAAGAAACAAATCATCACGTGCTCAGTACTTGCTTCTGCTTTTCCGAATACTTTCTTGTAACGTTCGCACATGTTCCAGGGACTAACGGCTATCGCTATGATCGAAGCACTTCTCCTCATCCAAGATCAACTTGGTGGATATTTGAGACTTTGGAGATAACGTCTGAAAGCGTGGTCGTCGCCGAACGGATAGAAAGAAGTTTCTGTCAAAGTCCCGCGCGAACAAGTCTCCTAAGGTGCCATGCTTCCAAAAAAAGGGATTAAATCTCAAAAATGGGGAAATCGTCGCCAATGAGAGCAATGACACGCATATCACTATATCTACAAGAGGGGAATGAGGGAAAACATGAATTCTAAAATGTTATCGTGGAAGGGAGCGCTCAAATGCAAAAGCCGATCCTGCTGAAAATAATGAGCCGTTGCTCTTAAATCGGAAACATTTCCTATCAGCATTGTTAGAAGCATGCCTCCAAGAGTTGGAAGCTCGTGATCATTTAAGGAACTGTCTTGGTCTTGGACAGATCTTGGTGCCGTTAAATGTACTCGAGTGCAAGACAGCATTTAATGCTGTTGTCTTGACATTCTTGTTCTTTTTTACACTTTTTCATCACACTTTTTCTGTTTGCTTGAAACTTTCCTCGTATTTTCGTTCAGAACACTACTTCATCGAGACAGAAAAAGTACAAAACTCTCGAAAAACAATCCTACTCTTTTGACACCATTTGAATTCAAAATGGTAAACGCATACAGCCGACAGAAAATCATGATCGGATGGATCCTCAAAATCTGCCTTGTGGTAGTTCTCTCCAACCCAACCGGAGTTGTGGGTATCAACTTTCCAGGTTTGACTTCGTTCGGAGGATTGAGGGGAGCTCAAAAAGAAGATCAGAACACCGATGAAGAAGCGGTTCCTGAATCCATCCCGGAGTCGAACTCTCTCGACGAGGACGACGATCTAGCATGGGAAGAGTTCCTCGAGAACGAAATGGAGGAACCTTTCTACGAGCATTACGATGAAAGTGAAATGGATATGGAATCACTCGGAGACGAGTTTGAAGACGATATGGAAACACAAGAAGAACGAGCACTTCATCCAGGGAACTACTACAATGATGGCTATTACTACAATCGTAGAAGATACAACTACTACAGCGGACCTGCATACTATTCAACCAATTATTATGGGCCCTACCACAACGGCTATTACTCTTACTACAACAACTACAACAACTTCAACCACTACCACAGCAACGGATACTACAATGGCTATCGCATCAACGGACGCCGTCGTCCCGGATACTATGCTTACAATGATGATTTTATGGGTTACAGCAACTTCTTTGTCTAAGGACGAGCATTGAATCTTCTGTGAACAGCACAACCCATGCAAACTTTCGACAGGGGACAATCTCCAACAAGTATATCACTTACACTATCCTACTGTGATACTGGGTTTGTTGGTTGGCTCGGGCCAACGTAATTCAAGAGCGTGCCGAAAACGATATCAGAGAACCATCATCGAATCTGCGAAGTCTTATCAGCAATCGATCCATATCATTTCAATATTCTTCGTCATTGTGTATATATCATATCCATTTCTTTGTCACAAACACACAGACACAACCATGCGACAGAATCCAACGCATGCGATTGTTTCATTCTATAACAACACATAATCAATCAATCAATTTAAAATCATTACGGGAAAAATATTCTTTCGTTACTATTGTTTTACTCGTTCACGAGCAAAACGGAAGGATGCGTATCAAACAATGCCTGCAATCCTTCATACAAAAATTATATCTGGACCTGTATCCAATCGAATTCGATGTTTCATTTAGTGCGATCCCGTGGCTGGTAGTCCCAAGAGCTGCTTGACCAAATCATACACCATGAGCTGGGAGGTAATGATCATACCGACGTGAACCAATCGAGCCTGGGTACCTCGGAAGAATTCGGGAACTCCACCTCTTCCGTAAATTTCCGAAATGACGGCACCAAAGTTTCCGGGTGCGGTGGATTTTTTCTTGTTTCCCGCATTTTTACCCGAATTGTACGTCTCGGTCAAGATCATATCTCCGGGCTGGCTGAACAGACAGGCGGCAACGCTGGCGCAAGCGGCACTCAGGAGCGAAACAATCCATTTCAATTGCGTTGGCGAGAGTGCAGAGAGCGTCTCCTTCAAATTCTCGACAACCGAATACAAAAATTTGGCCACCAAATCAAAGCTCACCTGCTTGCCAAAGGTATAAGGTACCTGCTTGGCCAGCATGGCCCAGACACCCGACATGGTGATCCAAAAGCCGTCGTCGCGGAAAATGCGTGGCAATCCAGTCACAATCGTGTCCTCTTTGTACGAAGGATCCGTCACCTGTTTGATTCGAAGAGATTCCATCGGCACCAACAAGACGGCAGCAATGGCTCCGGCCAAAAAGCTTGCCATCATAAAGGACAAGGCCGTGCGGTCTTCTCCCAACAAGGCCCGAAAGACGGGTTTGGTGACCTCGTAGGCGCCGAATTTCATGGCTCCTTCGATTCCGTATCCCAACACGGTGGGTCCAAGACCTTGGAGGAGGGTGGATGCACCGCCCTCTTCCTTGTCCTTGCAAATCTGGATGGTCGCGCCAATCAATCCCTTGCCTTTGTATTTCTGAATTGTAGAATGGAAAATGGAAAATGACAACAACAATTTTTTGATAAGATTTTTTTTGAATTTTTCATACATTGGCGATGCAATTGTTATCAACAACAATAAAAAAATCAGCATTGATATCTTTTGTACTCACTTCGGGATTTGCCTGGAGTCTCGTCTTGACGACATCGATAGGTGTCGTGATACCATGGGAAAAGGCGGCACAGGTTCCTCCTGCGACAAAATAGCGATAATCCATATTTTTCAGGGCTGAAATGGCCGCCTTGGCAGCTGGATTGGACGTTGCTTCGGCAAACAACACCGGATTCGAATTCGAATTGCTGCTGCTGCAAGCCAGGGCCATGGTGGCAAAAAGGAAGGATCGCTTCATGGCCGATGGTTTTTGCCTTCTCTTTCGAGGAATCTGTCGTGGTCGATCTTGTTGTTCTGTCGTTGGCATCTTGTTGTTCATTAACATTTTCCTTGTCTTGTGAATGTAATATGGAAATAGTAATACAGTGGTTTCTGCGTTTGTGATTCTTTGTTGTCAAGAATTCGGTATGGATGGAATTATAATTATAGATCTTGGCTTTTTGTGATCCATCAATACGCACTTGTGAAGTAATCAAATTTTATTGGCATTGTGGCAATACGATTGCTCGTACGTGTTGTTTGCGGGTACTATTCGATAGGGAGGTATCCGATTTTTTGATGTATTTTGTCTCGTGGAGGAATGAATGAAATCGAAGAATCTACGGTGGGAACCGTAGTTTCACCGTTATTTTTGTGACACCTCTTTTCTCTCATGGGTTTCGCGCAACGGTAGACTTACAGACGCCAAACATTCTACGGAATGCATGAACCATTATTCCTCATTCTTCTCATTATTTGTATTCTCAAACTAGAGTTTTAGTTTTACTGCTCGTCTCCTATCTTACTTCTCCTACTACTAGCTATTCTTGTTGTTGCTGCTACCATTCGAGACATCGTTGTCCCGATTTTGGTAGCGTCAAGTGGCGGAAGGGATGCGTCATTATCGGTACGTAGCTCGGAAAACCTTGTTTTTCCTCCGCCTGGTGTTCTGCAGTCTTGATCAAGACAACATCACCAGCAACCGTATTGTTTTTGGATACGGTCCCTCCAAATAACTATTCGTCCGCTATACCGCAACATTATCTCGACGCAATTTCCAAATATTCCAACCATTCCGAAGGAACGTCGGGAATCAATGGGTGTTGGTCCGGCCCCGCTTCACGAGAAATTCCCATCAAATAATTCCGAATCGAATGTGCCGTGACGGAGGATCTCGTGTCCGTCACAGCTTCTGCTGCTGCTGCAGCTGCAGCTGTTGCTTCGTCGGAAGTTGACTCTTCCTCGTTTTGTTGTTGTTGTTTGCAATCACCTTCCGCGTCTCCGTCATTGCAGGTTTGAGGATTATTTTGTGGAGGTTTCTTTTTCTTCACGACTTGGACTTTTTCCTGCACTCGGTGCTGCTGTTGCTGCTGCTGTTGATCGGGCGTCCACAAATAATGGGCTTCGACGAAATGTGTCACCTCTCCACCCCTCGATACTCCACCCAGGGATTGCGCAGCTCTTCCATGCCATACACCCAAACCACGCTTGGTCATTTGGGGTTTTGGCTTTATCTTCTTTTTCATTTTCCTCTCGTCTGAATTCTCGTCGGTGCTACTGTTGTCCTCGTCGCTCGTTGTAACAACATTCGTAGTAGCCAATTCCGTGGATGATTTCTTTGAAGTTTCTTTCTTCTCGTTGCTTTCCGTATTGTCGGTTGGGGCATTCGTCTCGGCTTCCTTGTGGGCAGCAAGTGTGTTTTTCGCCACCTCCGAAATGGCATCCACCTTGCCATTGTCCGACAATGTCACGTATCGATGAAACCATTGGCGATGCCTGCGGCCACCCTGTAGGTGTCGACGAAGCTTCGGAGAGTGATTCAGCATGCTCTCCCAAAAGAGAGAATCGGCAATCTGCGGAGCACCAAACGTCCATAAATGCAGATTCGTTTCGAACTCTCTATTCGTATTCGTATTTTTGCCAGAATCATTCGTATTCGTCAGGACATCCAGAGCCATGAGCGTCGCAAGCGCTCCGCCCAGAGAATGTCCCGTAATGTGAACCGTGTATCCGTTGTTTAGAGCTTGATTCACGAGTTCCTTCAGCACCACCGAGAGACGAATCGTTTCGGTACTCTTGCAGCCGCCGTCTTTTTTCTTTTTCTGCTTTTTCTTTTTGGGTTTCTTTTTCTTCGAATCAGTATTAGTTTCGGTTTGGTTGCCATCGTTTTCAATCATGCCATCGAATTCGTCTTCTTTTTCCTCAACATTGCTATTGGCTTGCGGATTGTAATCGATGTAACAATGACCAAATCGTCGATCCAGGCTGTCGAGAATCGGTGGCCGTGGTTTCTTGAGTTTCGGCTTTACATTTCGTTCTGTTTGTGATTGTTGTTGTTGCTGTTTCTTTCGTTGTACGCTTTCGGGATGTTTCATGCGCATGACGTGTCCCCGATCCACTCTCGAGTAGGCATTGAGAAAGCCACGATGCAAGGATCCCTGCGTTTTGGTGCCCGTAGATGCTTCGGCTGGAATGGCTTCTCCCGGGATCATGGAGACACCGGCAGCTTTCTTCAAAGCTTGTTGCCATGATCGCCAGTACGTATTCGCTGGATCACTTTCAGCTGGTTCAAAGAATTTCGAATGATTGGCCGGCTCAAAGGTCTGGACATTCGTGACGGCATCGGCCACGGAAGCTGTTCCGGCAAAGGCAACGACCAGCTCTTTTCCATCCATAGTCGCTATGAGAACATCCGTATCGTGAAAGGAGACGCCCTTGACACCTGTTGGTTCGTGCCAATTGTAGAAATAATAATCGAGTTGATAATAGGGATTTTTCTGACTGTTTGTAGTTTCGCTGTTGATTCTGTTTGCTCGGTCGATTTTGGTTTCGTTGCGATACCTTTCCATGATGGTGGCAATCGGAGGAGATTGTCGAATCACATTCCGTAGTCTTCTTCGATAACCAATGTAATTCGAATGGTTCTGTGACAGCAATGAAAATCCCGTGGCGTTGTTGGGTGGATCTTTCTTGTGGAATTCCCAATAGGCCAAACCCGAAAGAACGGCCATTTCGAAACCTTTCTTGGGGTCGTAAAAAGCATCCTCGAGAAAATGGCTGGTTTGGTTGGTTGTGTTTCTTTGCAACAAACGAGCAGGGCCCATGCGGATACGCTTCAGCCATCGTCGTGTCCTCGAGATTGGTTTGTGGTGATATACCGTAGGAGGAGGAAGAACCACGGGAGGCTTTTTGTTTTTTTGTTTCTTTCCGCGTTTGTTGTCATTGTTATTTTGGTTCTTTTCACTTTTCAGATTCTTCTTGTTCGTCTGTTGATCAATGTCCTTCTCAGCGTCCTTAGCATCGAGGAACGAATGCCCAAGAAAGAGCCATACCAATAGGAAGAGGATATGAATCCGAATGACGCGCATTGGTCGATTCCCAAACACAGTTGCCGATGAACAAATGAGAATGAGCGTCTCTCTTTGCTTGTGGTTATAATACACGTAGTAATATCAAATAAGAATGAATGAGCAGTCACAGTTCACTTATATCATTATCATTGAAATTGCCATTGCCATTCATCCATTACTTGTAGTGAGAAAGGTGAGAAAGAGCAAGCAAGGTTAACTCTCCTTCATTGGAAGCATTGAAGAACAAGTATATATTATGTACGAGTAGAATCAAAGAACGTGCAAAAGTACGATTGCATTTTCAAACAAAAAAGACGTGTGATTGAATCTCACGAATCTATTGCGCAAGTTCGAAACTTGGTTACGTGTAATGTGCCAATCCAATGCTGAGTGCTCTAACAAATGCAAAAAGCTTGATCGCGGATTCGAACCACGGACCTCTTCATTACTAATGAAGTGCTCTAACCAACTGAGCTAAACAAGCGCTGCACATACGGTCGAAAAAGCGCGATACAATGTCTATTTTCCGAAAGATAGTAAATTGTAAGCAAAAACGATGGACAGGAATCGATGTTGTAGATTCCATCCACTAGAGCAAAGCTGAACCATCCAGCAAAACAAAAGAAGCGGACCATATCAGGATCGAACTGATGGCCTTGCGATTAACAGTCGCACGCTCTACCAACTGAGCTAAAGGTCCTTCCGAATTTGTTACCTTAATGCATCTCATTGTGCCACAATAATTACTTGTTTTACGCGTCTAGAACCTTGAGAAACTTAGTTGGAACATTACAATAAGTTTGACATCGACAACTCCTCAGGATGTACTCTAGACGACTATACCAAGAGAATATTGTGCGACGACAATCTGCGTAGCTTTTCAATGCATTCGCTGGCGAGGACGAGGAGTACGTTCTTGTTGGTTGAGTCACGCAACCGGAGAGGATGCAGTGGCAGAATTTGGTGTGGCTTGCGCAAGATGCGGAGGCGAGTGAGAGCTTTCGGAAGTTATCGGAAACAACAACATTCTCAGACGTCAAAACGACAACGAATTACATGTAGTTTATGATAGGTTGCGACAATCAGCAACAGCGATTCGACAAATGCATGGCATAAGATCCAGCTAGCTATCACATGAATACAACAATGCAATATAGTGGGGTGTATAAATTTGGGTTTTTAAAATGCTCCAGTTAGTTCATACACTAACTGAAGTAGATATTATAGTTGTGTTTGTTTTTGCTTTAGTAGTATGCCATATGCCATTTTGAATATTTATGCGGCACCGACCTTGACAAATCGTCGCTTCGCGGCCATTTTCTTGGTAATCTTGACGGGCTTGTCATCCGCCTTTTCGACGGCATCGGATTCCTCCTTGAGCATAATCTCAATGTGAGCGGGTTGCGAGGCGTACTTTCCGATACGACCGTGCGCTCGGTAGGTTCGGCGGCGTCCGGCAGGAGCCTTGTTGCACTGGGCGTGGTCAATCACACAGTTGTCGATATCGAGTCCCTTGGTTTCGGCATTGGCGACGGCGTTCAGGAGCAAGTCCTTGTAGACGGCGGTCGCCTTGACGGGCCATCGTCCGGCGTTACCGGGGGCCTTGAGCTGCTTGGCCATAGACTTGTGGCCGATACCTCCGGTGAATTTGACAAAGGGAACAATGGCCTTGTAGTTGAGGACATCGTCGAGGTACTTGAGGGCCTTGTTGACCTTCATTCCCTTGGTGACGTGGGCGATTTCGCGGCAGTGCTTGAAGTGGATGCGAAGGTGCGATCCACGGGACTTGGAGACCTTTTCGGGGACCTCGGGTTCGACGCTGTATCTGACCATTTTAGAATATTATTAATTTGTGTAATTAAAATAGCTGCAATTGTAATAATGACAAAAGAGATTTGGTGAGAACAGGTGAAAGGAAAGACATAATGTTTCCACAGAACTATTTGTTTGGAAAGCAACTGGCTGGCGTATCCAATACGGATTGTGGACTTTGTGACATATGGACAGGAACAGGTTACTAGTTTCCGAGTTCGAGAGAGTTGTTGTGTTCAAGAGTCGATAGTCGACAGTCGACAGTCGATAGTTGGTTTCATCGATTGGTAGGCCATCTTCATTCACGTTGACATCCATCCAGTAGAAATGAATTCCATCGTCCATCAATAAATGAATCGAATAAATTCATCTTCTCTACATTTCTGTCGTGTTGGTTCTACTTTTTTCCATCCTTTCGAATCGATGAGGAAAGTTCGTCGTCTTGCAAAGCAATTTGAACTCGAGCTTTCGCCGTAATCGAGATGAGACGACAACCTCGTTCGTGATGCTTATGCCGTGACGAAAATAATCATCTTCTCAAAGATTTCAAATAACTATCGTCGTATCGTATCGATCTCTCTTTTGCTCTCTTCCTTTTCCGATAACGAATCGTCCGTTCCACTTTCAGATCATTCGATACCGACATGATCCAGGATAGCAACGATCGAACTCGTGCCTCCAAGCTATCCCCTCTCTCAACTCTCTAACTACTTGCATAACTAGTAATCTATCCATTGCCATTCATTGTCATGGTCGTCCTTATTCATATCCATCAAAGACACCGCCATGGTGCATCGCAACACAACGTACCTACTTTACAAAGCAATACGCTCAAGAGATAACCAACTCGTTCGAGGCTAAAAGGGATGATGATGATGATGATCTTAGATGGGAAACAAAAGAGTTTTTGCTTTTGGTGTTTGCGTGCCCACCACTGCGCAAAACTATTTTCAGTAAAGAGGTAAGATCAGTAAAGAGGTAACTCGAGCGGTGGTCTGGCTGTCATACGCTGATCATGATGACGGACGACCGACGGACTAGACTCGACTTTCTCAATCATTGAAACATAATGTTGACTCTTTCGACCAAAATTCAGATTTTCCAAACTACGGTACCGATTTTCCAAACGCCAGTAACGGTAACGTCCATCCCGCGTGCCGCGTTTGCGGTATGTTCGACTCCGACTGCTAAAAGTTTACCACGATTGACAACGAGAAATGGGAACGAGAAAAAGTAGTGGCATGAAACTAATATTCTGATCGATGTCATCTTCATTTTGAATTCTCGATTCATTTGCGACATCATTACTTTTCATCTCTCTCTTGTTCACAGAACTTGTCGTACTATACATTATTTATAATATCTTGTCTCGTTTTGAGACATGACGCTCTCCATTTATTTTCATCGGCGAAAAACGAAAAAGACTACGTCGTCGATTCAATCCATCTTCCGCATCAATCATTGGAACGAAAAATGCCTTCGTCATTGAGTGATAGGACTAACAATTCCGAATGACAAATGCAATGATGGCAAGCAGGACTCGTACTTATGGACTTCTCTCTTTTTGTGAATAACATACAGTACAATGCTATACTATTACACCGCTCTTTAGTTTTTCCGACTGACACATTTGGGGAGTCCAAGAAGAACAGCATGACTGTGATACTCCAAGTCCTATACTCGTGACGGTTGTCCCAAACACAGATCACATCATCAGATCACATCATCCAACGATTCATATTCATTCGCGGGAACCGAAAGAGCGTTAGGTTGCCGTTGCGTTGCGTTGCGTTGTATATATATTATATATCATCCACGAACCATACGAAATGTTATGTTCGCCTTCATCATGATGAATCTGCATCGAATATTGTGGTCAATTCCTCATAGAGGAACTGTAATACTCGCCAACAACAACAACAACAACAACACGTTTCGAAGGAATTCATCATTATTATTCGATCATCAATTCGATAATCAACAACAACAACAACAGCCGAACAACAAACACAATGATGAAATCATTCCAATCCATCGCTCTCCTTCTGATCCTGGTCGTTTCTTCAGCAGCGGCATTTCAAGGTTCGAAAGTACAAAGTCTCCCGCAAACACGATCCAGCAAGAATTCCTCCTCGAAACTCATGTTTCATTTCGATGACTTTGATGCTACAAACATGGAAACCATAGATTTGGAGGCAATCGAGAAGAGTGTCGAATCACTCCTGCTTTCAACGACGACAAACCTTGCAAGTGCAGCCGAAAATCCCGAGCTCGAATCGGAAGTCTTGATGGACGTGAGCCACTTGTTTTTGGATTTCAGCGTCTTTGTGACACAAAACAAACCAGTTCTCGATGTGGCACAGGTCATTGGCCGAATCTTGATTCTGGCACAGGACTACATTCCGGATCGACACATACAGCCGGAAGAACTGGGCATTCAGGTCGTGATGATTGCGACGTGCATTGCCAAGCGTGGGCGCAAGCCGCACAATAACATGCACGAGAACTAGAGATTAGGAAACAAACAAACATGCCAAACAGTACACGTACAGAACGGCCAACGAATACGAGTAATAGAGATTAGAAATACACTACACACGAGAGGAAGTTAAAATGTGCTCAACGCTTCCATGTCCATATACAGCCGAAAACGAAATAGAGAGGTAAGAAACGAAGAAACGAAAGGATGGGAATCAATTTAAGATTCTTCGACAGAAGAAGAAGAAGAAGATGATGATGATTCTTTCAAGTTTCATTTTTGATTCGTTTCTATACATACAAGAATACAATACATACATACATACACACACACACATTTGATAGAATTATAAAGTAAGAATAAAAGTAAAAAGAGAATATATACAAGTCATTGTATTAAAATATGAAGCAGTATCATGGACAAAGTGTACGTGTAGTTGTAAAGCGTTTCGATTGTATGCAAATGTATTCCGAGTCCAAAACAATTACCAATACATGGCGAAGACAGCTGCCGACACCAGGGCAACGAGACTGCTGCGGGTCATGACAGAAGCAGAAGAGTCAAAGGCGTTCGCGGAATCGTCCAAAGAATTGTCCAAAGAGCAGCACTTGTCTTGGTACCAGTACAAGCGGAGAAATTCCTTGGTTTCGTCATTGATGCCATTGACGGTTACGTCGTAGACGAAAAGGAATTCGATATCCCCGCAATTGTAGGGAATCCACGTTCCTCCCCCGCCGACGCATTCGTCTTCGGTGAGACCGTCGTTGGCATCGCGTTCCGCATAGGTTCCTCCCTGGCACGACGCGCCGGCAATGGCAGCGGGAACGAGGAATGCGCTGTCTCCGAGACCCTCGCAAACGGGGGAGTCGGATTTGTACTTGCCGGCCTCGGGACAGTTGCGTGCCTCCATGACGGCAAGAGTGAGCCCGGATATGCCTGCGGGAAAGGTGCAGCCCTCGGCTTCGCTGATAGGATGGTTCTTCCAGATATCACGGCCGTCTTCGCCTTGGACAAGAGTTCCCGTGTAATAGTCGGTTTCCTCGTCTTCGGCGCAGGAAAAGGTCATGAGGTTGAGTTCGGTCAAAATGTTGAGTTGGCTTTCAAAGACGGTAGAGTTGTTTCCAATGGCCAACAAGGAAGCCGGGGTTTCAAAGGTAATAATGGTGGTGGTGATGCACATTTCGTCGTAGGTAGTCAACGAAAATGGGGTGACTGTGTCGCGATTCGTGGAATCATAAACACACGTGGCCTGGATCTTGTCTCCGGGAATGATATCGATTCCTCGCAAGATGTCGTTGGTGCCATCGACTTGGACGGAATCTTCGTAATCAAAGGGAAAAACCTCTTGATTGTCGTAGATCCAAAATTCGGCACTCTTGAGGTCCTTGATTTCCATATTGGGGGGCGCGGAAAGTGCGGCTTTCTGAACAGCGAGGGAAGGATCGATCTCTTCTTCACGAAGAAGAGTGGTGTACATTTCTCTTCCGAGAGTATGGGCGTGATAGTTGATTCCCGTCATGCGGTAGCGACCGGGATCCCTGGGGTTGGCCTCGCCTTCGATGACATCGCAGTAACCACAAGAGACGGGACAAAGCCTTTGGACCAATGTTCCTATGCCTTCGCCCATGTTGCAAGCCAGCTTCAAGTCAGGACACGAGACATTCTCGGGGACACTACCGTCGTTTCCAGAGAAAAAGCCGGTAATGTCTTGAAGGAATTCTGGAGTAGCATCCTTGCAGTTGGTGTCGACCTTGCAAGTTTTGGTGACGAAAAAGCGATCTTCGCCGGGAGGAACATTGAGCTCATTGGTGGCAAAGCCAATGTTCGTTAGGGGCTTCTTGGTGCTGGTGTAGGGGCGAAAGTCTGGAGTGTAGTGGACCCTGATTCCGTCGGTGGCCATCTTCTGGGTCATGGTTGCGGCATCCTCGTAGGTACCATCGGTGTAGTGAACATTCAATTGAACGGCCTGGATGCCGAGACCTTTGCCCATCAGCACACCCACCTCGTTGTCAATGTTTCCAAAGATGTTGGCTCCTGGTGCCCAACCGCCAAGTGGGGTAGCGCAGGGTGGGGGGCCATTCTGGTCGAATTCGATTGCGAGACCTTCCTTGTCAGTATCAATCTTTTCGGAGCAACCCGTGAGGACTAAATGGTGGAGATGGAGGGGTTGGCTGTTTATGACTTCTCCCATCACAATATGGAAAAAATCCGGAAGATTGTCGGGAATATTGAAGAAGAAATCAACGTAGGTTGTGGTAGCAATCGGAATGGGATAGGGCTTCATCATCCAATCGAAAGATCCTTGTTCTTCTCCTGCGTTGTAAAAGTCAGGAATCTCTTCGGCCTTGGCCACACCGAGGCTGTTCATTGCTGCAATTGCAGCAATTGAGAAACGAAAGAATTTGTTCATGACTGATGTTGAGATACTTTTGTGTTTTTGTTTACTGATTTTGTAAAATTGTGAGAGGAAAGATCGGATTGTTGCAAGTAATGAATCAGATGCAAGATTGTACGTGTATTATTTCGTAACGTGAAGTTTAATCCTCATGATTCCTGAGACAGATGAATACTGAGCAATCTTTGTTTTATTCGTGTTTTAAATTTAGTTCTGAGAACAAAGTTTTGATGAGGCCAAGCTGTTTTTACCATAAAAACTAGCTCAAGTCGTGAGACCATGCGTTCTATCCCAATTTCGAATTGTTCCTACGTGTTCCAGTAAACGTGTAGTAGAACTCCGGTTCGATTAATTATTTTTTATTTAATGCTACGGCGACAATGCTATAGAAAGTGTGATGACACACGCTGCTAATTATTTTTCCTTCCGAGACAAAGTGGGAATTTGGGAAGTCGCCGAGAGTGATTCATTCATTCGTGGAATTCATTCCTATTGCCGAGAAGTATTTTTCTGTTGCAAGTCACGCGAATCAAATCAAGCACTGGATAGAGTAGTAGAAGTCATATCACGACTTGAAAAAGAACAAGTACTATTAGGAATTTTCACACCACCAGCGCAAAAAGAACGAGGAGAAAATCGTTCACTTCATCATTCTTGAACGAGGAGGAACACTCGATGGCTCGTGGCTCGTGGCTCGTGGCTCGTGGCTCTAGGCGTGATCACCGTTGAGGATAAGTTCCGTTTTGCAGCACCATGGCCAGGGGTAGGAATAGTACGAGCAGTACTCGGAAGAATTGACAGGGACGAAACTACTTTTCTTCTTGGCAGTAAACGTGTAGTACTCGTACGGAGGAAGAATGAAACAAATAATAATCAATCAATCAATCCTGTATCAAGCGGACGAGAAAGAAGGCCTAAACTAGTCCTTATCATATTGAAGGCCTGTTGAAATTCCAAAACTTGGATTTTTTTTTACGCCCTCTTGGAGAAGACATCTCGACAACTAAAATAGTCCTCAGCATATTCCTGGCATGTTGAAATTCCGGAACTTGGATCTTTTTCTAAGCCCTCTTGGAGAAGCTGACATCTCGGAAACTTAATACGGTACCTGTTGTTTAGGCCCTCTTGGAGAAGATGACATGTGGAAAACAAATCACCGTTAGCATTGTACAATATCTCGCTGTAGAGAACGTTCGTCGCATATTAGAGAAAAAGCCTCCACTGTCTCGGGCATTGCATCCATATTGGTTATCATGTTCACAAAAGAATTCTTATTCTTACTTGATCACAAGAAAGCCTTCTGAACAAGAAACCACAAAGCAAGAAGGTCGATTAAAGAGTATTCGCAACGAAGATGTCTACCGAGCAACCAAGTCATCCCATGGTGTTGTGGAGTTATCGATTGTACAATTTTTTTGTGAAAGCCGTTTTTGATGAAAATGCCACCTTGGTTGACTTGTCCAAAATCGTCGCGATTCTGGCGGTGGTCATCTTTGTATTGTTTCTTCTTCTTGAACCCGTCTTGGATTGGCTGGCTAGAGGCCCGCTGAACAAAATAATGCTGAAGATTGCCGATGTGGAATGCAGGAGTTTCTTGAAATCAAAAACAAGCAGGAATTCGTGGAGAGATATGTCGTCGGTGGTTGGCCCAGTGGGATGCTCATGCTGCTGCAACACACCATCGGGGGTCTCTGTGCCGTTCCTGCTGTCCTTGGTGTCGGAAACGTCTCGGCGAGTGAACGTAGTTCTTTGGCCTGCTTGGGCATCATGATCGAAATGGGGTGGGAGGTACAAGATTTTGCACGATACTCTTTTACCGTTTTTTCATGGGAGAAAAGGGTAAAAAGAAGTACCCGACAAGTGTTATCATGATGTTGCTCGTTCATCATAGCTTGAGTTGTACCATGGGGTTGCCAGCCATTCGGACTTACAGAGATTCGCCAGAGCTCCATCGACTGGTATTTGATCTACAATTCGCGAGTGGTGCCCTGGGATTGCTTATAAGTGCAACCCGAACACTGGATGTGACAAAAAAGAACGAATTGCTTATGTTCATATTCTTTAACGCCGTGATGCTGGTAGTGACGCTTTGGTCGAGATTGTTCGATTGGTTCTATCTTGTATACAAACTAATAGCTATTTTCATCGCCGACAAAAATTGGGTGTTCCTGGTCACAGGAGGCATCATTTTTACGGCCTTTTCTGTCTTCAACGTATTTATATGCGTGATCCCCAACTGTCGACGCTTTGTCAAGTTCGTGAAGAAATGGAAGGCATACGAATCGCTGCCTTTGGATGTGGACGAAAACACGCTTATGGCCTCCAGAGGCGAGCTTGAATTGGCCGCCGGCGAATTGAATTCGATCGAAACCAGATTTGAGGAGGCTTTGTTGTCTATTTTTGTCGACCATAAGGTCGAACGCCGCCACACGTTCAACTCGGCTACTCTTGCGCGATCTGCTGCCATGGCAGCTGCTGCTTCGGGAGTTTCTTCTCGGAAAATTCACCCACACCGTCAATCGATGGTAGCTTGAGAGGCATGCCTTCCAGGGTCAAAGCAAGGGAAGATAAGAAAACAGAGTAAAGTTCAATGTGGAGAGTTTTTTAATATTATTTTAAGTGTTTCATTATTATTGACAACTACTTCACAGGTCGCTAACAGTAGTACTATACTGGTCGTCCTAGAGGTGATTCCCTCGTCCTCTTTCTTTCCCCACGGTTGTCTATACAACCTGACATTGGCATGTTGCAGAGAAATCCTGTGGACGATTGTTTTCCTCCCTCGATGAATTGATATGCGATATCTTCGTCCTCGCCTTTGACCGCTGTCAATCCCAATCCGAATACTGATATACATGGTAATGCTGGTGATGTCGACGAATCGAGATTCGCGCTGATACTGCTGTTGCTCAATGGGACTACGGGCTTGATACTTTCTCCGCTAATATTCCCCTTCTTCTTGGTTGTTTTTGGTGGTATCTTCTTGCCGAGAGCAGCGCTATGGCGTTTCTCGTAGTTGTATAGAGAGACTGATATTTTTCTCCGAATCTTGAAACTGTCGGACATTAATACCCACGAATTGAGAGTACCGTCCCAGCTCAAGAAACGGCCTTTTCTGTTGTTTTCGATCTCCTCGATCAGCCAGTTGCAAAATTGTTCCGTCGACAAGTCGACAGTCGTACTTCCTCCGCCGTTGCCGTTGCTTTTGTGGTTGCTAGTACTACTAGAGAGGCTTTTCTGTGAGTTTTTGCTGGATTTGAGCTTGGTCATGATATTTCGATTCGCCTCCATTGACGCCAACATTTTTCGATTCATCTCTTCGAGGATCGAATCTCTCAATATGTCGTTGCCGGGATTTGCCTTGTATGGTTTCCCCTGTCGAAAGACAACATCGTTCAACAACGGGCATTCGACCACCACGAGAGATTTGTCTTTTTTCTTTTTCTTGGATGCTTTCGTTTTCTGGTTCGCATTTTTTGCGTTTATTGTTGCTTCTTCTGCCTCTCTGGCCTCAATGTAGTTTCTCGTTTTGATCCATTTGTTGAAATAATTCAGTTTGATCGTTCCCGTTTCGGTAAGTGGGAAGAATTGCACGGGAATCCCAAATCCCTGCAGATAATATCGCATCTCCGTGTCATTGAGGCCAACGTGGAATTTTTGTCGGATGATCCGCTGGTGTTTTCCGCCGGAAATAACATGGGCTGCGACGACCTTTGCCAGCAGCTTATAGCCTGAAAAATCGAGACAAAAATTGTGACTGGCGACCATTCGGGTCGGAACCGAAACGGACAAGCGATGAACGAGGTACAACTCGTGATTTTGAAGCTCGAAGCATATACCGTGGGGGTGGGCAATCGCCACGACTCCCTTTCTCTGGCTCTCGACCGAATCGCGGCTCGCAACATCCCACAAGTAAAAGTAGCACTTGGCCTATTGTATGGTATTGTGGATTAATTTTGAGATGGATCAATTGTGCAAGACGACAAGACAAAAAAGAGGAAAGAAAACGACAAGCAAAAAGCGTACATGTACACGTACGAGATGTGCAAGTCAAAATATTGACAAGTTGTGAGAAATAATTGGTTTCGAATCTGGAATCTTGAATTTGGATCCCAAAATGGCGACTCTGTAGTTCTTCTTACCTTGGTGGTTGAATGGGTTTCGTAGGACACGTTCTTTTTCCCGTTGCTGCTGTCATCGTTCTTATTCTCCCCCAGAACCACAACAACTCTCCTCCCGCTCCGGTCTCGAAATGGAAGCAACTGGAAGTATCCCTTTTTGAAGAATTTGAGTTCTTCTTTTGAAAAATCCGATAACCGGACCTGCCTCTTGGAAACAATTCCAAACCCCCAGAATTCATGGACAAACTCAAAGTAGTTGACAAACCTCAGCACGGCCCGCTTGGAATCGAAGAGTTCGGCCCTTAAAAACCGGAGTCGAAAGTCGTCATCGTCAATGGCGTAATGTTTGGGTGGACGCAGTTGTTGTAATAGTGGTTGTTGCTGCTGTGCCAATTTGTGCTGGTTTCTTGATTCCTCTACGACAGCAAGAATCTGGAGGTAGGTCTTCTTTTTGAAATCCGGCAGGGCATCCAGGTTTCTCTGGAATTCTTGTAGAGAAGTTTGAAGAATCTCTGGGCTTTCTTCTATAGACAAACATCGGACGCCATGGATCTCTTCCTGTATATCCGTTCGATCCAAGAGTGACATTTTCAAGAGCTCTTGTGAGAGCATTTCGTTTACATCTTCCGTCTTGGTTGCCGCTTCTGCGGTTGCTGTCGGTGTTGGTAGATCGTCGTTGTAGTCGTCATCTTCGTCTTTCGACTCGGCAATAGATGTCGAATCGGAGAGGAATGATCCATCTGTGGTGTTGTCTCTGCTTGTTTCGTCATCGCTAGTAGAAGCAGGATTGATTCGAAGTTTAAAGGACAGTGGTGTTCGACGCTTTCTGGAACCGGTATCGTAACTGTTGTAGCTGCTGCAATCGCTGCCGTAACCGTTGTTCTTGCTATTGCTGCTATTGCTGTGGTCACAGTCGCTGAAGTGACCTAGGTCCAGAGAATCCATTGCGAATTCGTTGTTTTACTGGTGTTGAATTATACAATAGTAGTAATAGTAATGAAAGCGTTCTTGTGACAGAAACAAGGTGACATTACAACAGTGAACAGGCTCGTCATCAAAAAAAGGGGATGAAACAATAGAGGCAATTTCCGTGATCCTAAAAATAACACGGAATTATTTTTTTTTATGTGATCTCGGATGCGGGGTTATTGCGTAATAGCGGTTGTTGTGGAATGTGTTTCCAGTTCACGAATACCACATAACGAAAGGTTTAAGAAACAATCGATTGTTAAATACTAAGACTCTTCATCTTCTTTGGACCTGATGGTGGTATAGATGATTAAGGCTTTGAGATTTTTGATAATAACCATTGGCATATTAGAACAAAAGGCTTACACACTCGGATTAATATCATTAGTATGGTTACGTGTCTTTCTCAGTGCATTAAATACTTCTATGAACACTAGACATATGCTCTTGACTTCTTTTTCGTATCATTCTCTTATCATTCTCTCGTAGAACATCGTATATATGCTACTGTCTATGACGAGACCAACTCTCGGAATTCTTCTTTTCGTTCTCATGGATTGAGAATGCACTTTCTGCTTCATTCTTGTTCTTTCCACTTCCTTTCTCTGTATAAACCGAACCGACTTCTGTCACCTTCCTGTAACAAGATTGAATTCTGAAACAGTATAAGGTTTTTCCGTGTGTTCTTTCATGTACGGGTGCAACTCAATGAAAACGTGCATGCGTACTTCATTTACTTATGTTGCCCTCGGTCATTTTGATACGCCTATGTTGCTCTGGAAGGAAGGAAACGAGTGGATTGACTGAGTCGAATCAATCGAGTGGATTGAGTCGAGTCGAGTCAATCGAGTGGATTGAGTAAGTGAGTCGAGTCAATCGAGTGGATTGAGTCGAGTCGAATCAATCAATCTATCTATCAATCAATCGTCCATCTCCCACCGACTGGTAATGAGTATCGTAACGAATACGGAATGGAAGGAATTGAAGATGGCCATGGGATTTTGTGTCGAGTGATGGTTCCGAAACTAAGATGAATTGAACGATAATGTCTGTGTCTCAGGGTTGGTTCTGTAGGCGTTGGTGTTGAAGAATGAATCAAAACTCTGGGTAGAGAGACGAGATGAAATCACAAGTGACGAAAGGAACAGCATCTGGTCATTGCAGCCAGCTTTCGGGCGTTGTTCGTCGACAATTGTGAACAATATCAGGATGTCACTTGAATTACAATAATTGAATCAATCAAGCGACAAGTATTATTTGAATTTCATTGGAATTTCATTGTCATGAAGAGTCAAATGGCTGGACGGTATGCAACATAATATGCAACAGCTCTGAAAGACCAGAAGTATGAGATGAACTCGAATTATCATACTATACTACGTGTACACAATGGATTAAAATATTTATACAATTGTCAATATAATTCAAGTAGTTGTTGTTATAATCCAGGCATGCCATGGCCAAAAAGGTCGACAAGAGCTTCGTGGCCTACCGCGTAAAAAAAGCAGAATCGTCAAAACCGACTGTTTTTCCTCCAAAAGTGATCTTCCAAAGTGTCCAAAATCGGTTCTTTTTCGATTATTTTTTCCGAACCCATGTTGGAACCTCTGTAGAACATGGTACATTTTGTACATAAAATCAGTTTCCGAACTCAAGACCTCCTTCGATTCACCGTACATTTATCGTCAGAGCAAGACTCGTAAAACAGAAGTCAAGACTCGTAAAACAAATATCTCGTAGAAAAGTACAGTATGAGTAGGTTTGTCGATTCGAACATTTATGGTTAGACCAAGACTCATAAAACAGAAACAGGGCCGCAGACTCTGAAAAATGAGACGGTCAAGATTCGTAAAACAAAAGCGAGCCGAGCCCGGAGATCATCCGTCTGAGATAGATGAGACGGTCAAGACTCATAAAACAAAAGCGTGCCGGGCAACGTTCGCCCGATGTACTGTCGAGCCTATGAAGGTGTACCATCGGTCGGATCGGACAGGATACTGCATCAATAGGCCATTCGAAAGGTGACCGACAGAGTTCCTTATGTGGTATGCTTAGTCTGATGTTAAAAATATGAATCTAGCTTTAACGGTCATATTCAGCAGCATCATTTAACGAATGTTTTGCAAACGAACCCATCGAGACTGTTTTATACAGTTTCTTATGGCTTCTAATCCAAGAAGAATGAATTTAATTACTCCTTGTTGAGTTGAAAACAACCAAAAAATACGTGTGCATAAATACCCGTAGGCATCACGCATCAAGTTGTAATGTAAGCCCAGTTATAAAAGGTCGTTTAATTGTTTCTTCACGGCGTGACCATTTACCGAGCCGCGAACCGCGATGATTACACGCGAGAACTTGTTTTTCGATCCTTCTCACTGATATCGTACGATATAATACACACGATAGAGTGACGAGCGGTTAGTCTTGCCTCTCACAGATTGTTGAATTTCCGTAGTTTTGACCAATTTTCCCAATTTTCCCACACGAGGAACGTGTACGGTTCCAAAATCCGAGTTTTACAGAACGCTCACAAACTCTGTTCATTACAGCATCATCATCTCTCATTCGCCGAAACAAACCATTATCAATATCAATAGAATACAGCAGAAACAACTTTAACATGTCACTATCCATTGAATCATCTGCTGCTCCAATGATGAATATGTACAACATCAGCAACGTTAACAACTGTTACCACAGAGCTCTCCATTTGCAGCAACAGCTCCATCAACACAAAGAAAAGGACCAACGCGCTCTTTATCTCAACAACCGAGCTTGTGTGATGGTCTTGTCCAAGGGAGATTACTCCGAAGCCAATAAGCTTTTCGATTCGGCTTTGATGATCCACAAGGAACACACGGAAGAAGCCAACAATGCAAATAATGCAAATCAACTTTCACAACAATCTATTCAACAACCAATTCAACAACCAATTCAACAACAACAACAACAACATGAATATTATGAGGGTTGCGATTCTTCTTCTCATTCTTACGACTTTTTCGAAGGAGATCTCGAAGAATACGACATTGATGTTGATGAATTTGGAGAAATGGATTTAGAAGGAAAGAACGACGACTTTGTTCACACTTCGATCGATTCACAACTACAATTGGAACAGGAAGTTACTCTTGCAAGTACTACGAAAGTCCTTCGAGAAGGACCTCCCGCACAAAATGGAAGCAAGATCTCTCGAATGACTTCCTTCTCTCGCCTTCAATCGATTTCCTATTCCGGACAACAGGAATACCACGAGGAAAAGTACGGGAGACAACGACCCCAACACCACCAGGTCTACAGCCTCCCAATTGTAATGGAAGAAACCGAATGGGACACTGCTCCCGTTCAGGACAAATCCTTTGTTCTCATCTTCAATACTGCTCTCTGCAATCACTTGTGGGGCATGCAACTCATGCAACAGTATCTCGAAGCAACCGCCAACAACAATAACAACAACCCTAATAACAACAACAACACCGGAGTTCCTTCCGCGGCAATGGCACAACACTGCCGCGAAACTCTGACAGTGGCCAAGCTTCTCTACAAGCTTGCGCTCGAGAACAGTGTTTCCTTTGCCAATGGTGTCGATAAGATGTGCTACGTTGCTCTTTACAACAACTTGTCTCATGTCTGCAAGACACTCGAGGGATACGAATCTCTCGAGGCACAATGGTGTGACGATATGCTTCTCAAGGCAATCTTTTGGTGGAGAGATTCCACACACGCACACCAAAACCCAACCAACTTGTTTGCGAATGGCCGCAACAACAACAACAACAGCAGCAACAACAACAATTCAAACGACATGTACCTCGATGAGGATGTCGAGATTGTGGATGCCTTTTTCGATAATGTCTATTATCGCATCGGTGTCCCCGATGAGATTGCTCCCGCGGCTGCCGCTTAAAGTTTAGAAACAATAAACATGCTATTATTATTATAACTCTAGAGAATAATTCTAAATGTTAAACCATTACAACTCCATCAATCGAAATAATGTACTTGTGTAGAGTAGTATTGTATTTGAAGAATAGTCGTATTGCGAATACTTTTGTCTTGCGTGTTCTGTAGAGTCATTTGTAGCTTCACCAACGGCTGTTGGTAGCTATAACGTTGCTTCTAGAGCTAGGAATGGGACCATTCAAGGCTTCATACCCATCTCTTGTGAGACCTCATGGTTCTCGTTACGTTTGTGGAAGCATTTGGAACAAATCGACTCATTCGTAGCAGACTTAATGTTTTTAGACCCCTCCCATTTCCCCTTTTTGGCTATCAGGGGCTGTTTCTTGCTGTAACTTTGCTTCCAGAGGAAGGAATTTAGCTCTACAACTTTCTAAATCCATCTTCTATAACCAACGCAACTTTTCGTTGTATTTTTGGAAGAACTACGACGGAATCGACAAAGTTGTCGTTGGATTAGTGTTTTTGGGCCTCTCCTATTCCCCATTTTTGGCTATTGCAGGGTGTCGGTGGCTGTAACTTTACTTCTTGAGCCACTAACTGAACCATTCAATGCTTACAATCAATCCCATATACAGTGAAAACCTTTCTGTTTCCTTTGGGGAAGAACACGGATTGAATTAGCTTCAGTATTCGTGGTTTTTACTGTAGCGCGACGCCTTTTATTTCTCGTTGGGCTGGTGTAGACTGTTTATCCCTATAACTTTGATTCTAGAACTAGGAATTTGACTCTGCAACTTTCTAAACCCATTTTCTCTATATAACGAATCTTTTTGTTGCCTTTTTGTATGCATGAAGAAGTAATTGACGCATTCGTCGTTCGATTAATGTTTTTTGGCCTCTCCCATGTCTTTTTCGGCTGGTGAAGGCCATTTATCCCTATAACTTTGATTCTAGAGCTAAGAATTTAGCTCTTGAACTCTCTAAACCCATCTTCTCTATATTCGAAAGCTTTTTGTTGCCTTTTTGTTGGTGTGAGGAAGTAATTGGCGCATTCGTCGTTGGATTAGTGTTTTTGGACAACTTCCGATTGTTTTTGGGCTGGTGAAGACTATTTTTCTCTATAACTTTGCTTTTAGAGATAGGAAATTGTTTCTTCAACTTTGTAAACCCGCCTCCTATTTGTTTAAAAGCTTTTCGTTGCATTTGGAGAAGATAAAAGAAAGAATTGACTTATTTGTCGTTGGATTAGTGATTTTTGGGATACTTTCATTTCTCGTTGGGCTGGGGAAGACTGTTTTGTACTGTAACTTCGCTTCTAGAGCTAGGAATTTATTTCTTCAACTTTGTAAACCCACCTCCTATTTGTTTGAAAGCTTTTGGTTGCCTTTTTGGAGGTACGAGGAAGTAATTGACTTATTTGTCGTTGGATTAGTGTTTTTTGAACCCCTCTCGTTTCCGTTTTGTCTAGCATTGGCTCCTTTTTACTATAACTTCGCTTCTAGAGATAGTTCAATTGCACTGATAATTATTACATCCATTTCGTATTTACAATGTTTACAACCATCGAGATTATTTTATACGCAATTCATGCACTCTCGGAATCTTCCTCCCCGGAACTACGGTTCCATCAGCACAACATCTTCCAAACTTGGTTCCTTTTCTTCATCGTCGGTTTTGCCGACGATACAACGTCCCTCGAAAAAGCACGAATGAAGGTTGTTGATGGCGTCTTCGAGACGATCGGTTTTGATAATGAAACTAATGTTGACCTTAGAGGCTCCCTGAGACATCATCTCGACCTGTATGTCACTTTCCGAAAATACAGCAAAGGCAGTCGCCAGCACCTTGGAGCTCTGATTGATGTCGGCAATAAGCGTCAAAATGGAATAATTGTCTTTGCGAACGACCTTGGAACAGTCGCCGAGATCCGTAATGAGATTTGAGATAGAGGCGGACTCTTGCTTGCGATCGAGGGTGAGAGATACGGATACCTCCGAACTGGCCAAAACGTCTACCGACAACTTGTGCCTCTCAAATGCGCCAAAGACACGTGCCAAAAAACCATAGGCTCCAAGCATCTGGGTGGATTGAATGTCCAGAACCGTCACACCCTTTTTGTACGTGATTGCAGTGACCTGTAATGATTTGACAATAGTCGAAAAATTATTTATAGTTGAGACGAAAGCATTCATGCAAGTCACAAATTATCGGATTTTGCCAAAGAAAAACACAATGCCAACAATTCTAATCGCAACTCACCAATCGATTTTCTGGAGATTTTTCACCCGAAATAATAGTTCCCGGGCAGCTTGGGTTGTAAGAATTCTTGACTCGGACAGGAACCCCCCGCCTCTGGGCAGGTTGCATAGCAATAGGATGGAGAACTTGTGCCCCAAAGTAGGCAAGCTCGGAAGCCTCCTCGAAGGAGACTCGATCTAGAGGAACCGCATGTGGGACAATTCTGGGATCCGTGCTCAGAATCCCATCGACATCCTTCCAGACCTGGATTTCGTCCAAATCCAAGGCAGCACCAATCGCAGTCGCCGTCAAATCGGAGCCACCGCGTCCAAGCGTCGTGATCTTTCCGTCCGGATCGTGACCAATGAAACCGGTGACGACAGCAACAACGTTGGGATCAATGCGACCTTCGAAAGAATTCCGGACGGAAGATTCGTGTTCGGGAAGAAGCTTGGCGTCCCCAAAGTTGCTGTCGGTGAGGATTCCGACTCCCCACGAATCAAAGGCCTGGGCAGGAACCCCAATCTTGT
>CM074778.1:2090921-2176710 GCA_037355735.1 Pseudo-nitzschia delicatissima | reverse complement strand
CCTAACCCTAACCCCAACCCCAACCCCAACCCCAACCCCACCCCAACCCCTAACCAACCCCAAACCCCAACCCCAACCCCAACCCCAACCCTAACCCTAACCCTAACCCCAACCCCAACCCTAACCCTAACCAACCCTCACCCCAACCCCCAACCCTAACCCTAAACCCCAACCCCAACCCCAACCCCTAACCCTAACCCCAACCCTAACCCCTAACCCCAACCCTAACCCTAACCCTAACCCCAACCCCAAACCAGTTGTAAATAACAATCGTTTAACCCCAACCCCTAACCCTAACCCTAGCCCTATTGGAAGGACCATGTCATTCAATACGGACAATGGAAGGACCATCCTAATCACTCGGACAACGGAAGGACAGTGGTTATCATTGGCTGACGGACGGACAATTGAACAGACCACGACTAAACATAAATCGGAACCAAGACTCGGTGTTCGGAAGCTTGTATTCAACCCGGACAGCTGAACAGACCACAATAACAAAAGGACGGACAAATTATCGGCAAGGTGCGCTATAACGGATCCAAAAACACCGCCTCAAACATTAATGAAAAGTGCGCGTTGTACCTCCATAATATACGTGCTCCCTGTACGATGGGGGTAAGGTTCGGCATTTTCGGCTATAATGATGATGTTGTACAAAAAGTTGTAAGGTGTTACAAGAGGTCGCCTTTCCAAAATCAAATTGTGTGAAGGTAACAGATCTGTCCCAATTCTTTGCATTTCACGATTTGAGAACAATGATCAAGTTTCGAAAAAGCGTCAACACCAAGGCGGAATCTGAGTTCGATCCTACGAAGGTTCTGCTACTATCTCTGTATGTTGGATTGTGGGTCTTGCATATGATGCTTGTTCACGCAAGTGACCATCCTCGATACAAAAGTCTTTCCAAAGGGGAACTCAACCCAACCTTTGTCATACTGTTGACCGAATCTACCAAGCTTATTATCTCGGCAGGGATCTGGCTGTCCGAGAAGCAAAAAAACCAAACCTTAAGGTTCGATTTGGACGCTCTCATATGTGGCCTCGGACCGGCAGTCACCCTTTTCAAGCAGTATCTGCCCGTCGCCTTTCTCTACGCAATCGCGAACAACCTCATGATCACCAACCTACAAAACTTAGATCCGACGGTCTATTTGCTTCTTACTAATTCAAGGCTAATCATGACGGCATTCATGATGTGGATTTTCATGGGAAAGAGAATAAGCCAAATGAAGCAAATTTCCATCATTATCATTACTGTCGGTCTTTGCATGCAAGAGACTTCTTCCTCCGCAACCGAGAGTAACAGCACTGGCCAAGAACTCGATACGAGGACAGAATTGAAAGCGCTTGGTTTGCTCCTGCTCCAGGTTCTATGTTCGGTGTTGGCATCGCTATACAACGAGACACTCCTGAAACATAGCCAGATCGGAAAGAACAAGCCTAGCATATCTGCAGCAAACATGTGCCTTTACGTTGAATCGATTCTTTTGAATGGATTTGCCGTCATGATCATGCCACATTCATCGGTGCATTATACTTCCTTTAAATCGGATATTGAAATTGTTCAATCGTCCCTACTACGCCAGGGCATCATCCTCACGCTCGCCACGGTTGGAATTGTAACGTCGTACATTATCTGCAAGATCGACTCGTTGACAAAAAACGTTGCCCTTGCAACCTTGGTCCTCTTCACTACAGCTCTTGGTCGGATCTTCTTCGATTACGATATTACGGTCAGGGTTGCTTGCTCCGTGCTTTTTGTCAGCGTCGGGGTGCACTCGTACACATTCTCAAACGAAAAACCTGGTCAACATATTACCCTGGAACATGCCATGCTGTCCCTGTTGAAGACCCTGAAGCAGTTGTGGTTTATCCCCATATTTTTCATCATCTGCATGACGATCGATAACCACAATCTTGTGATCCCTACGAACGTCGACACGCTGGACCTCCCAACAGTGCTAATAAACGGCAACCAACAATTTTCTATTGAAAATTTCAACAACGGTACGTGGCTCGATGAAAACTTGCATCGAATCGACAACTCTCGCTACTTGACTGCCCACCAGTGGAAGAACGAAGTTCGCCATCAGCTTTCGCATCCATTGGTAAAGACTTTACTAGACACGAAAGGTTGCAGGGTGCTCGACATTGGCAGCGGAAGCGGTGCATTTAGTCGACATCTTTTGCAGCTCCATGAAGGAGTCGAAATTCTTGGGATTGATCACTCAAATGAAATGGTCGAATTATCGAAGGCTTCTCTACGGAGCCAGTTTCCATCATTTACTGCGTCGGTAGCGTCGATGGAAAACTCATCGAGCATGCAGAATGCGATAGGCTCTGGAGCTTCGAATGGAGAATTTCATATCGCAATGATTATGGACTCGCTTTGTCACCTACCAGATACTGAAGCTGTACAAAATGCAATCGCTAATGCGCTACAGCCACTTCACGTTGGGGGTCTTCTCGTGGCATCAGAAATACCCCAGACAATTTACGGGACAAGTACGTTTTGCAAAACAGTGATAACAAAAAACTGGATTACAAATTCGACTACCACCTTAGGGTACGAGATATTGCAGTTTGGAGCCGTGAGCGTGAATGGCATCTACAGTTTTATTTTGAAGAAAACGCACCAGAAAAAAACAGAAAACCTCGTGCCAACAAATCAAACAGTTACCAGAAGTCAATCGTCACTCGATTTATCCGAGTACGTGAGCGCATTAAAGCAAAGTGATCAAACATCTCTCGAATCATCCAGCTGGCCTCTGCCGGAGGGATTGCAGGCTAGTGAACTTTCTATAAAAAGATTTCGAACGGCCCAAGACATAGTTTACTTCATCGTTCGGAAACTGAACGAAAAAAACATCCCCGTGATGTTAAAGTGGGGGACAGCGCTTCATGAGTTTCGGTCAGGGCTAGACAACGACTTCGTTCCTGATTTCCACGACAAGGATATTGACATCGGAGTTTTTGAGAGGCATTTTCCTCTTATTAAAGAGATGGCACCAGAAATCGCAGCCAACTTTGGATGGTCATTTGAATTTTGGAAGGCACCCCTTGGACGGCGACCCTATGGACGACACATTCTGATACTGAAAGGACCGAAATGTGAAAGTGATAAAACGACTCTTCAAATTGACATTTACGACTTTGCATGCAAGCTCCATGACAATCGTTTATGGTTTCCCTGGGACATGATCGACATGAGGCCCAATCAAGTATTACCGATGAAAGGGACTAAACGAATATCGGGTCGGGGATATTCGAGCTCCACCCAAGTGATGTATATGCCATCAGATCCCGCCTGCTATTTGGCGAATACTTACGGGGATGATTTTCGCACTCCAATGGTGACAAATTTTTCTCGCGCTGAGGCTTTGGATCTTCCTGTGTGTGACACTCCTACACTGGACGCAACTGAAAAGCTCGAATTCATTAGACAACTCATGATGTGCGGAACTTGCGAAGGAAGGAGCATGGATCATAATGTCGTCGCAACATTCGCCAACGGGTTGCCAGTGACTTCGAAGCTTTGCCCTTAGAGCCATACCTAAAGGAAACAAATTTATTACAAAAATTACATCCCTCTTCCAATCTTTGATGACAGTCAAAATGGCATGTAGGCATTGATGTCGACCCTCTTCTCTGATGACGCAATATATTTCTGCTTTACAGCAGTGCTCGCATTGCGTTGTTTACGCGTCGAGGGTGACTAGGAAAGAAAATGTAGAGCGAGAGATCGAAAATTGACCGAGCTTTCGCTATTTTGGACCAGAAACTCGGTTCTTTTTTTGTCATAATCCAAAAATGGCATGTAGGCATTGGTGTCGACCCAATGCATTACTTCAACTACAAGCTCCACACTAATGAGGCTGTTTCACAAGTCTTAAATACGCATCGACGGGGACTAGGAAAGAAAATGTAGAGCGAGAGATCGAAAATTGACCGAGCTTTCGCTATTTTGGGCCAGAAAATCGACTATTTGTCGAAATGGCATGTAGGCGTTGGTGTCGACCCTCTTCTCTGATAGCGCTATATTCTTCTGCTCTATATCAGTGCTCTCATTGCGTTATTCACGCATCGAGGGGGACTAGGAAAGAAAAGTCAAGGCCACGTCAAGAATTTTGAATTAACCCAGAAAGAGAACAATGAATTTTCCCGTGAAATGATCTCTGGACATAAATGTTCGATTCTTTAGCTTGTAGCAGCCCGTGACTACATTACTCCTGAACTAAATGTACTCGAAAAGAACTCATTGTCAACCGAATTCCAACCTGTAGTATATTATAACCAAACAAATATTATTTGACTTTCAATAGTATACTACACGTGTAGTACACGAATAGAAAACGCAACGATTTGTGCGATTTTACTACGATTCGTTGCTGCAAGTCGATCAAATGCAATGCGAGATCTTTTCATTCTCCGACGGAAGCATCTTGTTCGCAGTGCCAAATGATCGGCAGATAATCTAGAGCAATGAAACAAAAAAAATTCACAAAATCTTTTAGGAGAAGACTCTCGTTCTCGCAACTTTGTTCCCAACTTCGTTGTGATTCATGACTGCGGTTCGGGATTGAGCGAACCTGGACGGATGCACTACGAATGAATCCCCGCGCTACGACTACGAACTTTCACGATTCGGGAGCAGTGCGCTACAACAATATTCTCATCGAAACGATGTGATTTCTCACGAATGTCATTCTTACGAATGTCATTCTTCCGAATTAATGGACGCGGTCATAACATAGAAGAAAAAGGTCGTGTAAGTATAATTAATGTTATCACCGTAGAGTAATGAATGCTTTCGGGGCACCATAATATTATAAGCATCTAGCATGTTGAGATGCCAAGACACCCGAGGATCGGGTCTTCTGATTTTCGAATTCTGTTATTTTTCTCGTTGAAGTGAGAATGAATACTTCGATGTGAATTCTTTCTTTGGTGGCGACTTATAGAATCCCATAATCTTTGTGCCACTGAGACCAAAGCGCAATTTTATTCTCCGAATTTCCAATACTTATCCCTGATTCGTTACTCTTGAATCCATTACGTTAAATGCGACCATCAATTCTATGCTCATATATATATTTCAAGCGACGTGTTCAATGGTATGTTCTCCACGGTGTTATTAAAAGTCGTTATATAAAATCATTTTATTAAGCATCCCATTTGGCACGACCAATATATATGGATACAATATATGGAATAAGTTCGTTGGTCCTTTCAAAGACACAAACATCAACTACGGAGAATTTCCACTTCAACAAAACATATACGCTGCCACTATCTACAGGAGTGGTGTTTAAGGTTATTCGAGTTTTTTCTCCGTCACACAATTCTTCCCCTCCCGACCGAACAATGCGGAAAGACCGCCACTACCACGTGTGATGGTACGGTTGTTCGAGAGAGACGGAAAAATTGCTTATAGTGATATACGTGCTCATAATTCTTCGCAACAATCATGAATTACATCGTCGTACTATCCTTGTTGTTGGCACTCGTTGCCTCCTCTGCTGCCGCCAGAGGCCGGGAACTCGATGCTGCCGAGGACTTGAGGATCCGATGGAACATGGACGAACCAAACATCACCTATATTTCGGAGAACAACACGTTTGTCCTCGATTTCGGAACGTCGAGCACGGCAAACAATGCTTCTAATGGGGGAATGCACAATGAGTTTTACGATTACAACTGTAGAGACGATGGTTCCGGTTTTGACGAATACATCATTCCCAGCGGGATCACAGCTCCCGATGGAGTTTCGAATGCTACCATGTCAAGTGGTCCGAATGGCACACCGCAATTGGTCTTCAAGATCAACCCTGCGATTCTATCCGCTTATGAAAAGATTTATCAAGTAGTCAATGCAAGCATGGTCGGCACCGGTACCACTGGTGGTGGTAGTAGACGACGATTGTCAGGTACTTGTGGCGATGCGGTGGAGGTGACGCCGGAACCTACACGAACACCTACTAAAGCACCTACGAAAGTACCTACTAAAGTACCTACTAAAGTACCTACGAAAGTACCTACGAAAGTACCTACTAAAGTACCTACTAAAGTACCGACGAAGGTACCAACGAAGGTACCTACTAAAGTACCTACTAAAGTACCTACGCATCAACCAACAACTGCCGCTGGACCAGGACCAGGACCGGGACCAGGACCAGCAAGTTGCCAGTGCGACGTAAACGACGATGACATTGGAAGCTGGAAATGTGGGAACCGCGTCTATGTCTGCCCAGGCATCACAGGAATCTGCAAAACACAGGGAAGCCAACAATCCAGCTACTATGAATTGTCAGAACCGCAGTGCGAAGCGATGAAAGGAATTGCACTCGGCCAGAATTGCATCGCCCTTGGCCAATACGGTATCACCAAGGGGCAAGGGTTGAGTAATCGTGTGTGTTACAACAGCGCTAATCCCAATGGAATGAAGGAAGACGGTTCATGTGAAACCTGCAATAAAGTCATTACTCCATCCTTCGAGACAGTAACCAGCCCACTTTTCGAATGTACCGCACCATCTAACAACCCGGGTTACCAGACCGTGATTTATTGTGGAGATGTGCCTAGTGGTTATTATCCTGACCTTAGTAGATGGGACAGTTACTGTTATTGTTCAGGAACAATTGCGAACGGTGTGGAAACACCAGGTTCATACATGCGCTATGCAGCTGTTCCTTTTTGGGACATTTATGGTACCGGGTCTTACCCGTATCTTAGTGGAAAGAACGCCGCCGATGTCCCCTGGGGCAACGGAGGACTTTACGCAACGACGGGAGGGGTTTGGAAACCGTCCTATGCTAGTATGACGGCAAACGGCAAAAACAGGCCAGGCCCACCACTTGATAGACGGAATTTGGAAGTCCATGAAAACGAAATCCACGACGACGAAATCCACGACAAGGATGACCACGAAAACGAAGTTCATGATACCAACGAAGATTCAAATCAACAAGTCAGCAGGAACTTGTACGAATACACTGCCGACGATGTTGGAAAGGGTGTCATGAGAATGTGCGTTCGATCCAGTCTGGGTTACACCTCGAACAATGTCTTCCAAGAAGTAAATTTCATTGAGTCGCTCATCATGGTCTGGTATGATTTGTCGGCTGGTTTTTGTATCACGGCCTTCAACGTCGAACCTAAGGAGAGACTCGAAACTACTGTGCAAGAGGATGCCTACCAGCTTGAGGCTTGGCTGTGTGATAGGACCCAAAGTCAAACTCGTACCAACCCAGATCGGACACTACCTGCACCAATTGCTTCGACATACATGGAGGCAACATCGGATGCATCGAACGCGACGTACTTCAACCAGGGTGCTTTGATCACGGTGTGTGTTGCTCCAGATGACCTGGCCTACAGTGAAGGCATTCGAATGAATGGCCTTACAAGTTTCGATTGGAAACGAGACGATTTGAGTATAACGGCCCCTTACTTGTCGGGACCAACCCTCTTGGAACAACCAGCAATTGAAAGTGGCCAGCCAGCAAGCAACTTTCTGACATATTACGACGACACCGCCTGCGAGGATGCTGCAGACTATTGCTATTTCTCGTCGATCCTTTTCGCTGATTTCTTTATCAGTCGTGGTGTCGTCTCCGGGGATGGGAGTGCCCAGTTGATGTTCGCCACCAGTACTCGCAGAAGTCGAAGACTTGGAGATTCTTCCAATGAGAACGACGTCGCGAATCGTCGACTGCAGGAAGGATCTTCTTCTTCGTTCGATCTTTCTGTTTCTGTGAACGATGCCAATGATGATGGTTATCGCCTGAAGACTGCAGGAGGGACTTCTCGTGGTGGCTTTGCCGCGGTTGTCTCTGCTATGGCTATAGTCGGTGCTACTATTCTTTTGGCTCTTTGACAAGAATAATAATCGACAACAAGGACGAGAACAAGAATTCTCTTTGGGGACGAAAATTATGCACTGTACGCATACGTGTACATAACTACTACATAACGAAAATTTTAATTAGTAACAAAGAACAAGAGAAATAGTACTCTTCGAGCAAGATCATGGTAGAGATAGTTGTTTTCTTCTTTTTCTCCTCCTGACTCCGACACCGACGAGGATGAATTTTTTTGTGTACTCCCATCCTCCTACTGCTCTTCCTGCAACGAGTTTTCTTACGTATGACTGCTAGCACATCATTAAGGAGGACTATCACTTGCAGAGAATATATTTCTCCACTTGTGATAAATGTAGTGGTATTCATACTTGTAGCAGAACATACTTCTTATAATGAGCATAAAATTCAACTCGAGTTGAATTTAGTAGAACCCAGTACTACTTTGACCGTACACTTACGTAATTCTAACCTTAATGATTAATAGGAAGCAGCCAATCTCCGCTAAAAACAATTCACGTCACCTGCTTAAGAGGCTTCTTACATCTTCAATCGTCTTCAACCGTCGATGCCAAGTGACCAATCAGATCGCGGATACACAAACATATTCAATGTGACAAAAATGTACATTATAATTTACAATCATCGCCCAAGCGAAAAACATAGGAACAGATGTTGTATGCAGGATCCAAATTCAAGTGAATACTACTTGAACTTTACGAGAACAAGAATAGAATGTAGAAACAGAACTCGGATCGATATTTTTTTCTTCTTTCTGGGATGTGTCACAATATAAATTTCAGTTACTTCACAAACAATAATATTATTATCAAAACAACAAAAAGATATCCAACTCGTCATATTAGAGATTTCAAATTCTCTCGTACACCACAAACACTACAAACCAACAATCCGAAATCATGAATGATCAAAAAGTTGATGAATCCTCGCAAAAGAGATTGTTGCCATCCTTCTATCTGCGATCCTCCTTCGCGAATCACGAGGAAACAAATCGAACCAACCGCGGATTCGCCACTATCGATTCAGTAGCAACTTCCAAGGGGAAAACAATTCTCCACGGCATGGATTTGTGGTTCCCCGAGGGTTGCATAACTGCCATTTTGGGACCCTCGGGTGCCGGAAAATCGACACTCTTACAACTCTTGACCGATTCGTTGCCTGTCAATGCAAAAGGTGTCGCCGATGGTACGTACATTGCCTTTTGTCGAGTAAATGCTACGTGTTTTGCCTTCCACTTTTCAAAATCTAATGCATTTTTTTTTGTTTTTGCGCTCTTCACAACAAACATTCTTCCAGTCAATTTACCTGGCGTCACGACCTTTGTTCCACAGGACGACATGTTGCACGGATTTTTTACCGTGCAATCCTATATGCGCCATTATGCGAGCCTCGTGGGTTTGAAACTCCCACGCAAAGAACTGGATGCAAAGATTGACAAACTGATCAAGGCTCTGGGTCTATGGGATCAACGCTCGACGATTGTTGGGGACGTTTTCTTGAAAGGCCTGAGTGGAGGACAAAAGCGTCGATTGTCCATCTGTCTCGAGGCCCTGTCGGATCCCAACAATTTTGTCTTGGACGAACCCACCAGCGGACTGGACTCCGAATCGGCCCTGCAGGTCATGGAATTTTTGAAAAACTATGTTCTCGAGGCCCCGGGACGAAGAATCATCCTGACCATTCACCAACCAAACGGATTCATCTGGAATCTGATTGACAATTGCATTTTGTTGAGCAAGGGGCAACTCGTGTATGGAGGGCCTAGAACCAAGATGGAAGAGTTCTTTGAGCTACAAAAGCACCCCACTCCAAACGAATGGAATCCCTCCGATTGGTACGTGACCATGGTCAACGACGAATTCCGGAATCACGCGCTTTCCGTGGATGAATGGGCCAAGCTATATCGGGAATGGGACCCGACGTTTGCCATTTTCGATCCCTGGGCCACAACCATCAAGCCGTTGGAGAAGGTCAAACCTTCCCGTGCCTTTGAATTGAAAGCAATAGGGGCATTGACATACCGTTACCTTTTGAATCTATGGTTCAATCCTGGAATCTTGTTTGTTCGAATTGCCATGTACTCTATGCTTGGTAAGTGCTGAGAATGAGACACAGAGATTGCCCTATTCAATTCAATTCAACTCAATTCAACTCAGCTCAATTCAATTCACCAACACTTTTTTCGTCTCCCACAACTCACATTCTAATATCCATTTCTTTTCTAGCACTCATGGTGGGTGCCCTGTTTTGGGAATTGGGAGAAAAACACGATTACGAATCCATCATTAGCCGGGCAGCCGTCTTGTTTTACTGCGTTGCATTTTTCATTTTCATGAGCGTCGCCGTCCTGCCTTTTACCGTCATGGAACGGGACATTGTCGACAAGGAAGTCTTGAATGGATACTACCGACCCTATTCGTATCAGATTGCCCAGGGTTTGGCCACATTGCCCGGTGCTGCCGTGTTGGCGGGATTGGTTTCTTTGATCATTATCACCATGCTCAAATTCAAGGACCCTGCCTGGTACTTTTTGAACATGTTTCTGAGTTTGCTCACCTCCGAGGCTCTGGCACAGCTGGTTTCCCATGCTGTTCCCCACTTTGTGATTGGCATGGCCATGATTGCGGGTCTCTTTGGATTCTTTATGCTCTTTCAGGGCTTTATGCTGGTTCCCTCGGACTTTCCCGATTGGTTGCGTTGGACCAACAGCGTGGCCTTTCACACGTACAGCTGGAGATCCTTCATGGTGACGGAATTCGAAGGCGAAGAATTTCCCGGTACGCCATTTCCGACGGGAGAAGACGTATTGAAATTCTACGAAATCGAAGACACGAATCGCGAACACGACGTAAGTAACGTAATACTTTGTGAATTGAATTGTAATGGCGTTATAATCGTGTATGGTACTACGTGTACTACACGTACTATTATTTCATTTACTTTCATTTGCAATTTCAATCACTGACAAACACTTTCGTTTTCGCTACTTTTACTCTTCTGCAGATGTATGTGTTGCTCGCCTATTGCTTGGTTCTGCATGTCCTCTCTTTGATTGTGTTACAAATTCGATACTCGTGGTTCAAGGGTGGTATATCGGCTCCCGACGTAGCTTCCAAAGCAATTCCCGTTCCAGAGAGATCGATTCTTCAAGACACCCGAGTATCCATTTGATTCAATTTGAAATAATGGATACTCTATGCATCCATGATTGTATGAAACAATATTCGTGTACATTTGTATAATAATATTCTAATCTATACACTACCATATTATATTACGTGTACACTTACACAAAATCAGAATCAAAATCAAAATCGTATTGTTTGGCATACTTTCATTCAGTATGTCATGTCCTGTCATGTCATGTCATGACACGATTGATTCGTTCCAATATATGTACACGTACCATACAATGCTAGTACTACTACTAGTACAGTGTTTGATTCTAACTCTTGTTTCGTTCTTGTTCCTGCATTTCCTTGAGCTGCCGATCCTTTTCTCTTTCTTCCAAAAATGCCCTCTTGCGAGCTCTCATCTTTTCCACTTTTGAGGGTCCGTTGGTATTGTCGATAAGGCGATACTGAAAGGTTTCGAATATCTTTCGCAATTCTGGATTTGGTTCGTTCTGAAAGGTTTCGTACATGATGGCTCGATCTGTCCCACTGTATTGTTCGTACCAGTTGGATATCGGCTGGCCATATTTGACAACCGCCGTAAACAATCCCGATCGTCCCAGTCTTCCGTGTCCCTTGCCGGCATTTGCGGATTTCTCTTCGTATTCAAAGCCATCCGGATGTTCCCAATCGGAATTCTTGTTGCGGTTGGTTCCGCCGACACAGTCACAAATTTGTTTAATGACTTTTTCTGGCCGATAGACCATATCCTCGTGTCTCACCATCAGTCGAGGTGTCTGGCCGTATTGTTCGTCCAAAAAATAGGGTTTGTACCATTGCAACCACATGTCTGCAAGATTCTTGTAGGTGTTGGTTACGTTGTGTGTTTCGTTGTATTTTTTGAATCCATATGGTACCTCGAGAATTGGATTTTCCAAAAAGAGTGATTCGTGGCATTTGGGTTTGACGTGCTTCCATCGTGTGCTGTTTGTTTCGATGATGATTGTAGATGATTGTAGATGATTATAGATGATTGTTGGATGCGAATGTATTGAATGCGCATTGTAATGTGTTGCATTGAATCGAGAGTCGAAATAGAATAAAATTGTTGTGAGAAAAAAGCATGTCGAAATTGAAATTCCACTAAACGTGTACAGTATTCAATACTACTGGTACTCGTCTACTTGTACAGTACGTGTACTCAACTGGTAGGAATGTTTGCACATGGCAGACATCCACGTATAGGGATGCCGAATCGTTACAATCGGTAAAATCGCATCCCGATCTGTGACATGGGGAACCTTGACCTGGTGATGAAATCTTGCATCGGCGGGATTGTGTTTTCCGTAGGGTGTTTGAACAAGAGCAAACTTTGAGGTTCGATTGAGTGGCCCCAAGCAATTGCTATGCGTCAAAGTCGCAATTAGATTGGTACCCGTGCTAAACATTCCAGCCGGTGCAACTCCCAAATACCGTTGGTCCGTATTCTCACGAAAGGCTTCGCAATGCTCCAATCCCAAAATGACGGGCTCGTCGTCCTGCGAATAGGAATTGAAATTTTCGACAATCTGCGACCAGGGTGGGAGTTCCGACAATTTGACATCTCCGCTGACTCCCATATGCTTCAACTTGGCAGCTGTTTTCAAACGTTCTTCGGCATCCTCCAATTCTTCATCGTCTATGTCTTGTGTCAGATTGAATTGTTGTGTTGCCTTTTTCTTTTGGACTCTTTCCAATTTTTCTTTTTGAGGTTCTTTTCGTCGTTTTTTTTGTCTTTCTTCTTGTCTTCTCTTTTTTTGAGCTTCTTGTGGACTTAATGGACGGGTTTCTTGTGGATTAATAAATCTGTTGGTGTTCGCGTTCTCCTCGTTATCAATAATGTCTTTCATTGATTCGTATTCCATCGTTGCAAGTTTTCGGTAGGCATAAAATTCGAGAAAGATCAAAACAATGAGAATCTCCAACACCACTCGAAGGGTTGACTTCTTTTTTGTTGGCTTTTTGTTGTTTCGTCCACTCATTTTGCTTGAACTGGTAGTATGTTATAATATGTTGTGTATTCTATCTACTAGTATTGTATATGAAACAACTTGCGCTTCTCACTTGTTACATTCCAGTCATTCATTAATTTTCACAACATCCGATTTTATCATGGACGATGGATTGACGATTGACGATGGATTGAGAATGTAGTCATGAACTTTGTGACCCAGCTGCTCTGCCGAGCGCGCGCTGGCAAAGCTTCACGTAAAATACCGGACAAGAAATTGTTTCATTCTTGATTCTACTTAACATGCGAGGTGTACAATGGCTCTTTTAGTTGAACCTGCGACATGCGTGATAGAAAAATGTCTTGCCATCGCCCGGTGCTACATAAAAAAACCGGACGAATGACGTGCCATTTTCAGAAAGTGACGTGAGACAAGTCAACAGTCAGACGTGCCCTCAGTTTCTCATTCTTTCAAATTCAAATTCAACAACAGAAATGATTTCATTCCTTCAGCTTCAGCTTCAGCTTCGGCTTCCGACAATGATGATCATCATCATCATCTTTTGTTGCAAAGATTTTATTTTCTCTAGTCATCAATAATTATGCATGATCTTCTTTGGAACAAGCGAGGTCTAATCGCTCTCGCCATACTTGCACTCTTTCTTCCAGTGGCAGAGTCTTTGTCATTGTCGCGACGCAAGCTCCTCCAACACACCACCACCACAGCCACAATAGCCACAATAACAACAACGGCTTCTCTGATTCTTCCCAATCAATCCTTGGCATACACACCGGATCCCGACAAACTCCAAGAATCTCTCTATTTCATCAGCCGCGTGCAGGAGGCTACCGTTCAACAGGAACGATTCATGAACAAGCTGGGAGGTACTTTGCAACTCCGAACCAAACTCAAATTGACCTTGCGATTGGTCGACAAGAATTACAAGCTACTGGATCAAATCAATTATTCCTCCGCCTACATAGAACCACCAGACAAGTTGGTAGAGGCCAGCGAGGCGGGATACGAGGCGGTGGATGCATTGCAGAGCGCAATCGAATTTGTCAAGAAAGACGACAATTGGATAAAAGGCAATGTTGACGACAAGAACGATGCTGCCGCCAAGGAACGAATCGCAGTTTTGACAGAAGCCATGCAGACCTGCCGGGAGCAGCTTTTGGTGTATACCAGCTATATGCCCGAAGCAAAATTGAAAAATGCCAGATACAGAGTCGAGGACGAGAATATTTCCAACAGAGACGAATTCGATGGCGACGAGGATGCCGGAGTCTACAATCCCGTCAATCTTCCGTGGACACCAGTGCTCAAAGCGACTGCAAATTACAAAAGCAAAGGAAACTAATAAAGTGTACTAGTAATCGAAACAACCATCATGCTGATACAAAGGCACGCAGAGCATTTTCCAAGATTCAAGACTCAAACAACTAATCAATCCAAACAAACAATGATTTCTTTTTTGCGCAAATTTCGATTCGAAATTGCAAACGGAAACAATGAAACAAATACACTCCAACCTTTCGTTCTAACCCAGTCATGGATCGCCTCAAACATTCTCGACAACAATACACGATGATTTGCCAACGAAGAACACACTTATTTGGTTGAACAACCAAAGGAATCTCAAGTTACAATGCCAATGATATAAAGACATGTCAACACATCGAATTCTACCCTATTTGATTTCCGAAAATCAGAAGCCTATAAAAATATAATTAGATTACAGAAATTCTTATGATTGCTTGATGCTACACAGATACACATAAATGTTTCCACCCAAAATCTTCATTTCCGCGCTAGAATGAACTGCTGCTACTGGGTATAAATCACGCTCAACGGACCCCACCAATTCTTTCCACGCTCGATGCGAACATATCCCTCTTCTCCCCACGCACCTCCCCAGCTATTTTTAATGACAAAAAAGTCGACCGATTGTGGAAACAGAAGCATGCCACGAGTATCATAATACTGCAGATCGGTTCCGGCGGCCACCATCAAAACGGCGTGATTGATCCCGTGGCTCTGACAGTCGCGAACAATCCCACCCTGGTAGCCGTGAAAACACTTGGCATCGACGCCCATGCCCATGGGTCCGTTTTCACGAAGCGCATCCAGTATTGCTTTGCCCGTCGTGTCCTCGTCGACAACCCTAGCCCAGGAATGAAGCTTCACGTCGGCCCGTTTTGCGGTGTCCGCACGACACGGTACCGATGTGTTTCCAATATACGGACTGAAAAAGCAATGATTGTAATGATAATTGCAAGATTCGAATGTGAATCGAATCACGAAAATTTTTTAAAAAACGATGAGAAATCAATTTCGTCGCAATTCCACTTGAATACTATCGAAACACGACAAGACACACAATAATACAAATTATCACTACACACTCACTAGGAATCTTCCAGTGCAGGAACTCCACCCGTCGTTGCCATAAGCCATTCAAAGGTTCGATCGGCCGCTGCTCCCTGGCATTCCTCGCAGCAACTGATAAATTCCTGTTCGCTGATATTCTGCAAGTTCCCAGATTGCCTCATGGTCAATCCTTCGAGATTTTCGGCAGCCGCAAAGGACCAACAGGTTCCGTGTGGACCCTGGTTCTTGACGGGAGTCACATACGAAACAATTGTGTCGGAGGCATTGGATGCCGCTGACGGAGGAGCATGTGCTCTCCAATCAATGTCCATAATCGTAAAGGGTTCTTGTTGTTGCTGCTGTTGCGTATTGTCTTGTAGTGATAATGACAAAGCTATGTTCTTGCGGTTGCTGTTTTGCAAGTCATTGATTGAATTTCCATCAGGCGCTTGTTCTGCGTCGTCATGTTTGAAACGAATATGATTTCGTGGTTTATCAGCATTGTTGTTGCTTTGTCTCGAATGATTGGTTCTGTTTGTTGCGTCTTTGCTTCGATAGCAGCTTGCGACGAGATTTGCAAATTCGTCCGGTGTTTTGTCGGCGTAGGCCTCGGTTTCTGGTCCATAACGGGCTCCGCCAGGGATGGAATTGAGATACTCCCACCGAAGCAAATTGTCGTGGTAAATAACCTTGCGCTCGAAAAATTCGTTTGCCGTCGAATAGAATAACAAGGGATTGTTTGTATTATTGCTGGTGTTGGAATCTTGTTCTCGTCGTGGTTTGTGCAACCAGAGCCATTCTTCAAATGAAATGAATGTTGTGCTGGTTGTGTCATCTTTGTTTTCCATCATCCTTTCCGCAGTGGCAAAGATCCCCACATTGCAAAAATCAATCACAAAGCCCAAAAGGAGATTGCAGAAGATAAAGTAATGGCAGAATTTTCCCGAGAAGGATGACGATTGTGAACGAATCAAACGACGAGTCATGGTTCACAGTATTCTTGGTGATTTCTGATGTCGAAGGAAGAAGAAGAGGATAGATGCTTTCACAACGGTTGTCTCTCAAGATATGCGTTAGCCATTGACACAACAACCAATTCGAAAAGAACTTTTCGAAAAAAATCTTTTTTTGTGACAAGCTATTTTGTTGACACCTTCGATCAAAAAGTATTGGCTCCATTATACATGGGTATAAATCGTAGGAACATGGTTGGATGCATTTTTTGTGACCAGCGTCCGTCCGTACTTTCTGCTACGTACGTCTACGTAGTTGACGACGTGCACGTACGTGTGTAGATTTCGATGTTTGTGATGTGAGAAAAATCCACCAACGAGATCCGAAACAATACCGATGCACACATCAATATTGTCTTGCTGTCTTGGTGTTGACGAGAACGAATAGAAAAAGTGAATCTACCATCACACGGCATTGATTTTGTTTCGATCCGTTAGTTTCTTTTATTTTTGATCGATTACGGCGATTTCATCGCGAGAAGAGAAACATCTGCAACAACGAGAGGGGACGAAAGGGCAACCGCGAAACAAAGGAAGACGGGAATTGAACAGAGAACGATGACGCTACGCCGATTACAGCTGCTCTTTTGCAGTTGGATGATGTTATTCGTTGTCCGTGAAACTATTGCATTTTCGTGCAACAGCGGCAGCACTCGACATCAATCAACTGCTGCCATGCCGACACGAAAGGATTTATTCGCGCTGAAAAACACACCCACGAAACACTTGGAGGCACAAACCACCCGAAAGCCAATTGCGAGGCATCAAAATTCACGAATCGAAATGCGAGATCGGTCCTCCAGCTATTGGTTTACGGTGGGCGATCGGGTTCGGGTCGTAGACGATGTTTTGAAGGGTCCCCAGAACCTCAAGGGCAAGATTGGCAAAGTCATCGAAACCTGGGAAAAATGCGACGTCGATCCGACTTGCTGCTGTGCCGAACAGGTCGACACGGACATGGCCGTTCGAGTCGTCTTTGAAGAAGATGAAGAGAGTCAGAATACGAATGGCAACGACGACGAGTCGACTGTCTTTTATTACTACTTTGCCGAAGAGGAACTCGTAAAAGTATAAGCCAGTTGTTGCGTTGCTGTTCTGTTCTGTTCTGTTCTGTGATAACGTTGGAAATTCCAAATTGCTCACAAAGAGAAACTTCAACAACCTTGGTGAAAAGGAGAACTATCTGAAACATCCGGAGTGTGTCTTGTAGCGAATTTGCACGCGTTCCCTCGTTCGCCTCTCGATTCCAGAGCAGAGTAACAATTATTTGAATTTCTCCCCTTCTAAATTCCACGATCCCAAGAAGATCGCATTCTTCTTCATTTAACTGACCCGCATTGAAGTCTTCTTACGCAATAATTGACAGTCATGGTTGTTCTTATTGCTCGACACCGGTACTTAATCGTCTTTATTTAGTTTTTGGGAATTAAGAGATTCATTATATGAGGAAAGTATTTATGCGTGCAGTAGCGCGTAAATTAGTCGAGCTTATTATGGGAAACAAAAATATATGCATTCGTTCATGTTCTTGGGCTATAATATACATTTCATACATAAGAAACTCTGATGACAATTCATCATGACGGACTCTCCAATGAAATCATTCTTTGTCTACCGTTCACCTAGTCGCGTAATGCGTGACCTCGTCCAATATTGCATCCTTCGACACTTTGCATACTACCACTCATTATTGCTATCGTCGCTATCGGAAGGATATCGATACAATATAGGTACGAATCGAAGACAAAACTTCGTTCTTGTAATTTTGAAGCAACATTGCTGTATAGCAGTAGGTAGGTATGTATGGCTAGTGACTACGACAACGACAACGAAAGCGCTCGAACACGAGCTTGTCGAGATGGTTGGAATACCGTTTTGTTGAGATTATTGCTGTGAACTTTGTTCGTTCACTCACAACCTGATTGAATTGCGTTTTATTGATGGCATTCTCAGCAGCAATAGTACTATATCTAGTAGCAGCACCAGCCACAAAATGGATCTTGACGAACTCAAGGACGATGTATCGATCGTTTTCGAAGTAGAAGAAGGATTCGACTTGGAGGAGGTCGACATGTCGGATGAAGACATTGATGAGGACGTCGGTGAAGACGTCGAGCAGAAGCCGAAGCACAAAAAGCGAAAGAAGAACAAAAGAAAGAAAAACGGATGCAATGCGGAGGAGTTAATTACTTCCAGCGCCGATACCCGCTCCTCGATGCCGGTATTTGCCATTTTGGCAGTTTCTTGGATGGCGCTGATGGCGATCCCTGCTGTGACTGCCTTTAAGATGCTTGATGAGGCAGATATTGGAACGTCATTGACCATTGGTTTTGTAGTCATCCCCGCGTTCCTCGGCTTTCTTTTGTTGTTTGTCTACATGTACAACCGCAAAATCAAAGAGTTCAACAACACAGACAACAACGCCATTGCCAAAGCATCCGAACAAGTTACAAGCCAAGATGACGCAAAAGAAGAAGTGGAAGAATGCGAGGACTATCCTCAAGATACATACTCCATTTTCGCGTACTACTGTCCGTCCCAGAACAAGGAAATATTCTTCTTCGCGCTGATCATCATCTTCATTCAACTCGCCCTCCTTACTCTAATGAACCTCAGCGTTTCTATTCCAAAATTGCGAGCGGTAGGAGAAGTGGACAATGCGGAGAAGGGTTGGGTCGGAATTGGAGTTTTTCCTTCAAATTGCAGTGAAATGGTTAGGGCAACACAAGTTGTATCACTCATGGCATACTTTTTTTTCCCTGACGCTAGTCTTTCTGACATCACAACTGCATTTGAACTGTTCCCTTGGTCCGGAGACAAAAATGATCCAGACAGAGCTGGTAAATTGGCACGTCTTCGTTGGTCTTGCTTCTTTCGGTTCCTGCAGGGTATGCTGTCGGCTATCACCGTCTGGTTGCTGGTAATGACATCGTCAGATGTGATTGAAATTATTTTGAATTTCACAGCGGTTAACTTCATTTCGGAGCTCGATGACAGGGCTTTTGAACGGGCATTGGAAGGCGATTATGGCCCATCCGTGGAAAAAGCTGTCGAAGGAATGAAGGGTGAAAAGCTTCCGATTTTCCTTTCAAAAAAGTCAAAGCACAAAAGATACAAGTATGCCGTTTCGTTTTACACTTTCGTCCTGTGTATGTCAACCATTGCTGTCATGGTTTGTCAGAACAGCAGCAGGATTTGGGTCACTAAAACGGTACGGGTTCAATTTGCCGATGAAACGAGGTCCTCCTACAGCGGTTGTTATCATATTAATGAGACGGAGAAGGAATTCGATCGTTACGTCTACGATGGAGATGACCACAATACGGCGAGTGCAAAACTCGGGTATTGCTTGAAAGAACGTCGGTGGTTGTTCTTTGAGGGCGATGATCCTTGTGATGTATTTGGCAAGGAAGGCGAAATTGCCCACTCGTCAAAGACGGATACGTATGATATCAAATTATCGACTTCGGAGGACTGGTTTACACCCTTCAATACCCCTAATGATGAAATGTATTTCATTCAAGCTGACAATTTAACAAAAAGTTGTGATGCCTTTCAGGGCGATGGCAAATGTGACACATTCTTGAACAATTTTGATTATCAATATGATGGCGGGGATTGCTGCGCTGCCACATGCAGTGACGAACGCAAAGATTGCAATGAAGATTGTGAAGATCCAAGTATGACGCCCATCACGATTCGTATCGATAGCGATATTTCAAAACCAAAACAATCAGTTCTGAAACTTGACTGCATCTCCGGCGAAGAAGAAAAAGAGGTGTTTGCGATTGATACAGCTGCAATACAAGCCAATTGGATCAAGCCTGCCCTGGTCAAAAAGGGGCTAAACTGCACGTTGTACATTTCAGATTCAAATGATGACGAAATCATGCCTCCTCTCAGCTACAGTGTTTACCATGGATATAACACCACAGGGGCTATCGGGATCAAAAACTTTGAAATCTTCAAAACAACAACCGCAGATCTTCAGAGTCAAAATCTGACCGTCGCTTTTTTTGAGGTTCCTCGTAAGTTGAAATCTATGTGGGATGAATATACGGTTCTACTTCTATGATTGAGTTGTGTGTACACGTATTCCCTAACCATCTATTTTCTCAAAAGCCGCAATGATTTCAAGGCAAGGGGGACTTGTAACAGGAGAGGTTGAGCCCTTAGTAAGCTTTCTTGACTACAAGGACGAAACCGTCACCATTGTATTCTTGGAGGATCTTGTTCGCGGTGAGTTTGATGTGGGAATTTAGAGAGAAACTTTCGAGGCAGAATGAATTTCACCATATTTACCAGGAGTGACATTTTTCTCACGGCTCAAATTACATTTTTTTAAATATATCTTTCTTATCTTCTTGCTATTTCGTCGTGGAAGATAACAACGAACTTACGGGTCAAATTCCTACTGAAATCGGATTGATGACAAGCTTGATAAAGCTTGATCTTTGTACGTTTGATGTGTAGAATGGCTCACCGATTTTGTCCAGTAATGGCAATATTTCTCACGGCATACATTGTATCGTTTCATTTCATAAATATTCAATACTCCTGACCTCCTGACCTCCTTGCTTTTTCATCGTGAAAGATGAGAACCAACTTATGGGCACTATTCCTACTGAAATTGGATTGTTGGAAAGCTTGACATATCTTCGGCTTGGTACGTGTTCATTGGATTGAGGAGAAACGATCGAGGCAGAATTGGCACTGTTTCTCACGGCATACATGATCTCGTTTCATTTCTAACGCATCCTTCTGATATTCTACCTTTCTGATATTCTATCTTTCTGATATTCTTGCTATTCCGTCGTGAAAGAATACAGCCAGCTTACGGGTACTATTCCTACTGAAATTGGATCGCTGACAAGCTTGGAAGTTCTTAATCTTGGTACGTTTGATGTATATCTCGGAGAAATGTTTGAGGCAGAATGATTCTCCACACTAATGCATCCTTCTGATCTTGTTGCTCTTTCATCGTGAAAGATAACAACGACCTTGCGGGTACTATTCCTACTGAGATCGGATTCATGACAAGCTTGACATTGCTTAGACTAGGTACGTTTGATGCAGATTGAAGAGAAACGACCGGGGCAGAATGGTTCTCCACACTTTTTCCGGCAATGGCATTATCTCTCACAACACAAATCATATCGTTTCATTGCAAACACATCCTACTGACCTCCTTCCTACTTCATCGTGAAAGCTCGTAACCAACTTACTGGTAAAATTCCTACTGAAATTGGAAAGTTGACAAACTTGAAAAACCTTTATCTAAGTACGTTTGATGCAGATTGAAGAGAAACGATCGAGGCAACATGGTTATCCAACTTTGTCCAGCAATGGAATTTTTTACGCAACACAAAATACTCAAATATCGTTCTGCTTTTTCGTCCGTACGCACCATGTGAATAGTCAACAATAAGCTGAAGGGCGACATCCCCAGCGAGGTGCAGAAGTTGGTAGATGAAAACGTCATTTCGTTCTTGCACGATTTTTAGCCGGATGCTGGGAGGGCTCAAAACCGGTAGAAGCGCCTTCTTCGGGGAACGAAAGGGAAACACAGTCGACGTAGCTGCATCAAGTCGAATTTGCGTGCAAAGTTAGTAATCTTCTCAATAAAATTCATTCATTTATATGTTAGACGCACAGAACTGCTCTAGAGGAGAGTATGCCGATGAGATTCTCAATTCGCATCGTTTGTGTATTCGTCGGGTGTCTTTGGGAATGAAAATACCTCTGTCTCAGAAAAATAATGAATTACTGAGTGATGAGCGAGAAATAATTGAGTATAAGAGAATCTGATGAACACCGGAGAAAATTTACTATATTGCCCTCATTCGTTACATCCCACTGAAAAAAGACACGTACTGTTGAAATACTTAACCGAAATCGATAACGAGAATTTTCAAATCACAAAATTTCGTTACACGGTGTTGTACGGACGTTTTTGAGCACCAAATCGCACCTTGACCCAACGACACAATTTTTATTCGACGAACAAAATAAAAGACAATTAGTTTAGATTGAGAGATTGCAAGTCGAAGCATTGAATTTGGTTGAGTGGTTTTCGAGAAATCGACCCGCAAAGTTGGCTTTTTTGCGTAAAAACGACCTTCTGTGTGAAAAAATTCTAATTTTTCATACAAACCTCTGCTGAGTAATTTGATGATGCAAAACTGCCATTGAGACCCATAAGGAAGCGACCCTAATTTTTTGGCAAATTTCACCCGGCCGTTTTTTGGATCTGGGGGCTTGAAATTGTTGACGACGAAAAATCGTCGAAAATATCGGAAATAATCATGCTATGTTTCGAGAGAAAATGCTTTGTCGTTACATTATCTTTGGTGCTTCAACTCAGCTGACACCTGTAACATATTATATTAACGACTTCTGTGAAAGGAATTAGATCGAAAGGGTAGGATGGTGATGAAATCGGTGGAAAACCAAGACGACCATCGCTTGACGACCGATTTTTGCTGTTCGACGCAATTTTTTCAATTCTTTGGTTGTGAGGTCGACTTGAACCTACCGTTGGTCTCACAAAGTCATACCACTGAAAAACGGAGTACAACATACCCGTTTCCAGTACTTACCTTTGTAGGCATATACTAAGTTAAAACTTCTTTGGGGATATCGAGTTGAACCTGAGGTTGGTCTCGCAATTTCGTACCATTGAAAAGCGGAAAATGGGCCGGTAGGCATAGTTTGCTCGTAAATGGAACTGTACGTTAGTATGAGAAGAAGGGCCCGTCAGTCCACTCTTCATCTTATTGGTCAATTCTGTGACAACGGTATTTTTTAAAAACGAAAAAGCAATAATAATACCCTAACCCTAATATATGTAATGCGATCGAAATTAAAAAATGTTCTGAAATTGTTTCTCAATTTTGAAATTCTCGTAGCCTCGAGAGGAAAATTCGGGGAATTCTCTTTCGAAAACGTTAAAGATTTACGTGCACGTGCTGTGCAGGATTTCATCGCGCCTTGACAACATATTGCTTTTCTGGGAAATGAAAACCGACATGGAAATGAAAAACGCGATCCGAAGAACATCGTGTCTCCACCAAGATCCTCCCTTCCCTCTTTCACAGCACAAAAATTTGCACAAGTACCTGTTGTTCTTCTCATTGCCCTCGTCGCTATCGGAAGGACATTTATACCGTAGAAGAACGACAGGAGGATCAAAATAAGATTTTAGATTTCAGAACTACACTACGTGTACATGTACTGCAGAGAAGTAGGTACGTAAAACATGCAGATGACAAAGATCTTGCGGGACAAAGATAGATCTGAAGAGGTGCCTCAAGAGGTACGGGGACTAGAGGGTATCAGTAAGGATAGTGACCGTGGCTCTACGACATACCCGCGTTTTGTAGCCGTCTGCTTGCTAACCCTGTAGTTATCCCGAGAATGAATACAGTAGAAAGCAGACATTACGATGATGATGATGTATGCTAAAACAACATACTAGTATGCCATCTCTGCTTCTAACGACGAAATTCCTTTGGTTACTCTTTTGCTGTCAATAATACCGCTTGTAGCACAATTACACGTTTAGTACAATCCAAACATTGTTGAGACAGCGAAGATTTCGATTGCGCAACGATGGACATTTCGACGACAGAAATTCCTTCCAAAATACCGACGGAACCGATGTCCATGGAAGAAATGGCATCGATGGAACACGACACGAACACACGGCGCATAGGCTTCGATGGTCAAATCATTCCCACTGATTCCAAGGAAGGAAAAAATGAAGAAGAAGAAACCGACCTGGAAGCAAACGTGATCGAAGACGTCGTGCACGACGAAAACGGAAACAAAGAAGAGGGAAACAACGATAACGATAACGATATCAAAGCAGAGAATGTGGCAAAAACTCTTGCTTTGATGTCGTTTCTGCTTTCTCCTCCGAATAATGATGCAAATTGTATTGCAAGCAACGCAACCAGCAACCAGAACAACAACCAGAACAACAACCAGAACACCAACCAGAACGATGACGATGACGATGGCACACCGGTGGTGGCGATTTTGGCAGTATTTTGTTTGGGAATGATTATCATACCTTCTCTGTCTAGCCAGTTGTTCTTCAAACGACTGCCGGTTCACCTTGCCTTTGTCTATGCTGCCATCCCATTCGGACTCGTTTTTATTGCTATTCTGCTGAGGCGGTGCTGCAGGTGCCGGTGGTCTTTGGTAGTGGTTGCAATTTTGGCAATATTCTGTTTGGGAATGATTATCTTTGGTTCATTAAAATACTTTCCAGGCGTCACGATTGCATTCGGAGTGATATTATTTTTACTTGATATGGGGTTGCTCTGGAAGGTCCATCGAACGAATCAAGGAAGCGGTAGTAACAGCAACACCCCGAAGGCTTTGGTTGCAATTTTGGCGCTGGTTTGTTTGGGAATAACTATCTTCGCTTCTTTTATGATGTTCAACTTCCTGGATTATTATTCAGGCTCCCAAATTGCATTGGGCTGCACGATTGCATTCGGAGTGATACTATGTTCACTTATTATGTGGTTCGTCTGGAAGGACTGTCGAGCGAATCAAGGAAGCGGCAGTAACAGCAACACCCCTATGACTTTGGTTGCAACTTTGGCGGTATTTTGTTTGGCAATGACCATCGTCACTTCCGATGCAATATACTGGCAATTGTACTATAATTCAGGCTCCCAAATTGCATGGGGCTGCACGATTGCATTAGGAGTGATACTATGTTCACTTATTATATGGTTGGTCTGGAAGGCCTGTCGAGCAAATCAAGGAAGTGGTGGCAGCAGCAACGCCACTTTGGGTTTGGTTGCAATTTCGGCATTATTTTGCTTGGGAATGATTATCTTTGGTTCAATAATCTACTGGAACTATCCAGAAATCGCGATTGCATTCGGAGCGATATTATTTTTACTTGATATGGGGTTGCTCTGGAAGGTCCATCGAGCGAATCAACGAAGCGGCAGTACCACCAACGGCCCCGTTGCCCCTACTACCAATGGTCTCTGTCTCAACGCAGACGCAATTCAAGAGAAATATCCGTCTAATACGTACTCGTTTTTGGCAGTCTATGATCCAATCAAGGATACCAAGTTATTCTGCTTTGGCCTCTTCATCTCTCTCTTTCAATTTGCTCTCCTCAGTTTGATGGCACTAAATGTTGTTGTTCCAGCACTTCGAACGGCAGGAGAAGTGGATAATCCAGGGGTGTTTGAACATATTTTCGGTGGCAAAATCGGACTATGGTTTGGTGGTGGAATTTTTCCATCCAATTGCAGTGGTGTTGTCCGGGCAACTCAAATTGTGTCACTCATGGTATACATCTTTTTTCCAAATGCCATCCTTACAGACGTTACAGCTGCTATTCAACTATTTCCAAGATTCAATCAACGAGATCCAGATGGTAAACTGAAGCGCCTTCGTTTCGCCTGCACTCTTCGGCTTCTGCAAGGCTTAATGTCAACTTTGAGTGTCTTTGTGCTGGTCATGACATCCACAGATGTGATTGAGATTATTCTTAATTTCACAGCAACCAACTTCATTGCAGAACTCGATGACAATGCCTTTGCCCAGGCACAGAAGGGCTCGTATGGACCGATCATTGAACAAGCAGTCAAGGACATCAAGGGAGAAAATATTCCGAATCCTATTTCGAAAAACGCGAAGCACAAGAGATACAAATTTGGGATTGCCTTCATCTCGGCCGTTCTGTATATAGCAACTATTGGTGTCGTGATCGCTCAAGACAACATCAATGTTTGGGTCACTCAAACGGTACGCGTTCAATTTGACGATGAAACAAGGTCCTCCTACAGCGGTTGCTATCATATTGATCAGAGGGTAAATAACGACAAGCGTTACGTATACGAGGGAGATGGCAACAATACGGCGAATGCCAAAATCGGATACTGCTTAGAGGAACGTCGGTGGTTGCTTTTTGTCGGCGGAGATGATCCTTGTCGTGCATTTGGTCGTCAAGAGGAAAAAGCACACTCTGCAAAGACTGATTATTACGATATTCAATCTTCCATTACAGAGGACTGGTTCACACCCTTCAATACGCCTATTGATGATATGTATTTCGTTCAAGCTGACAATTTAACAGGAAGTTGTGATGCCTTTCAGGGCGATGGCAAATGTGACACATTCTTGAACAATTTTGATTATCAATATGATGGCGGGGATTGCTGCGTTACCCCATGCAGTGGCATTTCTTGCGAACAGAGCAATATACATTGTAAAAATCCAAGTATGACACCCTTCACAATTCGTGTCGATACCGATATTACAAACGAGACTTCAGTTCTGAAACTTGACTGCATCTCTGGCGAAGAAAAATATGAGGTGTTTGCCAATAATGCAGCCACAATGCAAGTCAATTGGACCGGAACCGTTCCTGCTGTGGTCGAAAAAGGGTCTATCTGCACGTTGTACTTTTCAGATTCAAATGCGACTCCTCTCAGCTACAGTGTTTACCATGGATATGGCATTGAAGGGGTTACTGGGAACGAAAACTTTGCCATCTTCAATACAACCGCAGATCTTCAGATTCAAAACGTGACCGTCGCTTCTTTTGAGGTTCCTCGTAAGTTGAAATCTATATCGGATGAATATGCGGTCTTTCTACTTTACTTTGATGATTAACTACACGTATGTATGCCCTAACCATATATTATCTCAAAGCCGCAATGGTTTCAATGCAAGGGAAACTCATAACAAGAAATGCTGAGTCCTTTGTAAGCTTTCTTGGCCTCAATGTTGATGCAACAATCGACGATATTGTAAAAATGGAGATTCTTAATCGCTGTGAGTTTCGTGTGGATTGAAGAGAAACTTTCACGGCGGAATGGTTCTCCACACTTTATCAAGCAATGGCACGATTTCTCACGGTTATACATTGTATCGTTTCATTTCAAACGCATCTTTCTTTTCTTCTCCAACATATATGATATCTATTCATTTCAAACCCATCCTTCTGATCTTGTTGCTCTTTCATCGTGAAAGATAACAACGACCTTACGGGTACTATTCCTACTGAAATCGGATTGTTGACAAGCTTGACACATCTTAACCTTGGTACGTTTGATGCAGATTGAGGAGAAACGATCGAGGCAGAATGGTCCCCCACACTTTGTCCAACAGTGGCACTATTTCTCACAACATGTATGTTATCGTTTCATTTCTAACGCATCCTTCTGATCTTCTTGCTCTTTCATCACGACAGCTGACAACGAACTTACGGGTACTATTCCTACTGAAATCGGATTGTTGACAAGCTTGGAACAACTTTATCTAGGTACGTTTGATGCAGATTGAGGAGAAACGATCGAGGCAGAATAATTCTCCACACTTTGTCGAACAGTGGCATTATTTCTCACCACATATATGATATCGTTTCATTTCGAACGCATCCTTCTGATCTTTTTGCTATTTCATCACGACAGCTTTCAACGAACTTAAGGGTGCTATTCCTACTGAAATCGGATTGTTGAAGAACTTGACAACTCTTCATCTAGGTACGTTTGATGCAGATTGACGAGAAACTTTCGAGGCAGAATGGTTCTCCACATTTTGTCCAACAGTGGCATTATTTCTCACCACATATATGATATCGTTTCATTTCAAACCCATCCTTCTGGCCTCCTTCCTACTTCATTGTGAAAGGGAATAACCTGCTTACGGGTAATATTCCTACTGAGATCGGATTGTTGAAAAACTTGACATATCTTCGTCTATGTACGTTCGATGCAGACTGAGGAGAAACGATCGAGGCAGAATGGTTCCCCACACTTTTCTCAGCAATGGCAATATTTCTCACCACATGCATGATATCGTTTCATTGCAAACCCATCCTTCTGATATTTTTGCTATTTCGTCGTGAAAGATAACAACCAACTTCCGGGTACTATTCCTACTGAAATCGGATTGTTGACAAGCTTGACAGGTCTTTCTCTAGGTACGTTTGATGCAGATTGAAGAGAAGCGATCGAGGCAGAATGGTTCTCCACACTTTGTTCGTCAATGGCATTATTTCTCACCACATATATGATATCGTTTCATTTCGAACGCATCCTTCTGATCTTTTTGCTATTTCATCACGACAGCTTACAACGAACTTACGGACACTGTTCCTACTGAGATCGGATTCATGACAAGCTTGACATATCTTGATCTTGGTACGTTTGATGCAGATTGAGGAGAAACGATCTAGGCAGAATGGTTCTCCACACTTTGTTCGTCAATGGCATTATTTCTCACATTATATATGATATCGTTTCATTTCAAACCCATCCTTCTGGCCTCCTTCCTACTTCATTGTGAAAGGGAATGACCTGCTTACGGGTAATATTCCTACTGAGATCGGATTGTTGAAAAAATTGACATATCTTCGTCTATGTACGTTCGATGCAGACTGAGGAGAAACGATCGAGGCAGAATAATTCTCCACACTTTGTCGAACAGTGGCATTATTTCTCACCACATATATGATATCGTTTCATTTCTAACGCATCCTTCTGATCTTTTTGCTATTTCATCACGACAGCTTTCAACGAACTTAAGGGTGCTATTCCTACTGAGATCGGATTGTTGACGAGCTTGACATATCTTTCTCTGTGTACGTTTGATGTGGATTGAGGACAAACGATCGAGGCAGAATGGTTCTCCACACTTTGTCCAACAGTGGCACTATTTCTCACAACACATATGATATCGTTTCGTTTCTAACGCATCCTTCTGATCTTGTTGCTATTTCATCACGACAGCTACCAACGAACTTACGGGTGCTATTCCAACTGAGATCGGATTGTTGACAAGCTTGGCATATCTTTTTCTAGGTACGTTCGATGCAGATTGGTGAGAAACGATCGAGGCAGAATGGTTCTCAACACTTCGTCCAAAAGTGGCACTATTTCTCACAACATATATGCTATCGTTTCATTTCCAACGCATCCTTCTGACCTTCTTGCTCTTTCATCACGACAGCTACCAACGAACTTACGGGTACTATTCCTACTGAAATCGGATTGTTGACGAGCTTGACAGTTCTTGAACTAGGTACGTTCAATGTCGATTGAGGAGAAACGATCGAGGCAGAATGGTTGTCCACACTCTGTCGAACAGTGGCACTATTTCTCACAACATATATGTTATCGTTTCATTTCTAACGCATCCTTCTGATCTTCTTGCTATTTCATCACGACAGCTCACAACGAACTTACGGGCACTATTCCTACTGAAATCGGATTGTTGACAAGCTTGACACGGCTTTATCTAGGTACGTTTGATGCGGATTGAGGAGAAACGACCGGGGCAGAATGGTTCTCCACACTTTTTCCGGCAATGGCATTATTTCTCGCAACGCAAATTACTCAAACATTGTTCTGCTTTTTCGCCCGTACGCATCTTGTGAATAGAGGTCAATCGGCTGACGGGAACCATCCCCAGTGAGGTGCAGGAGTTGGTAGATAAAAACCGTGTTTGGTTCAATCACGATTTTTGGTAGCTTGGGGCCGACAAGGCTCCATAAAGTTGCCTTTTTCCAAAGAGAGCACGATGAAAACACAGAATCGACGAACAAGTCGTATCGATTTGAATTTACATGCATGAAATAATGATTGGTGTTGCGCACAAAAGTACGAGCCCTTTTGAAAAACTAGTTGGTTTGCAAGGCAGTGAAAGAAACTACAAAGGGTTCGTGTGTAACTGTTACCGTACTTAAAATGAGTGTTACGAAAAGATATTGTAAACGATTGGTTTCTTGCTTTCTTGGCGTTGTCATTGTTTTTCAGCGACTGCTCCTCCAACCACGAAACTCATGTGAAATTCTCTCAATTTGAGCATGAGCTTTCGATTCATTTAATCGGCGTTTGCCGCTTTTTGATGGTTACGGAAAACGGAGCAACGGAAATAGCATTGCGTCGCGTCCGTATTTTTCATTTCCTCGCGACTAGACTTTCATCAATTGCAGCGCCTCGGCTAAGCTTTCGGGGCCAAAACAGAGTAGACGAATGAATTGAAAGAACACCTTCAAATTGACCAAAAGCCATTCTGGTTTAGTGGTCAGGGCAGGGATAGCCGAGACGTTACATCCGTTGTGGCTTCCAACAATGATTGCTAGTTTTTGAAGCTTTAACGGAAGCAGTTTTCACGTCAAAGATTTTCTGTGTCCATCATCTTTGTCGTATGTGATTAAAAGTCATAAAAAATGAGAAGACTTTTCCATGTGTAGAGGGTATGGATCGTACCTACTATTAGTATTCCTCTCGCTCACGTGAGTCCGTCTGTGCGCCAACAGCCAAATTCATCTCATTGGTCAATTTTATTGACAACCCTACTTAAGAAACTCGGATTAGTCGTGAAAAGTCTGAGGTCCTGAGTTTCATTAAATTGCGAAAATGAAGAAAGTTCAGTCAGTTATTTGATATGCTCTCAAAAAAACATGAATTGCCGAATTTCCATAATAGGAAAATGTTGTATTCATCTTCTTGGTCAACAAGTGACCCGGTAATTAAGAAACTCTGACGATCAGCCATAAATATAATAGACTTACGTGATATAATGCGACGCACTCTCCGATGAAAGAGTCTCGCAAGTTGGAACCTTCCAACCAAATCTTGTATCGTTCATAAGAAACGAAGGGGACTTCGCAAACGACTACTACGAGTATCATACTTCTTATTGTCCTCGTCGCTGTCGGAAGGATATCGATACAGTAGAGGTACGATACGAAGATAGTTTCGAAATTACTCTAGAGCAGTAGGTGTGTATGAAATGCAGATAAAGATCTTGCGCGACAAAATGCCTTTGCAGTGGCGCAGCGGTCAGAGGGCATCCAAAATGGTGCTAATACATACCGTCTCTGTTTCTCACAACGAATTCCATTCGGTACTCTTTTTTGTTATCAATATTACCGCTCGCAGTAGCACAATCAGATTTTAATTAATATTGGTCGATCGGAAGATTTCTATTTCGCGACGATGGAGATTTCGACGACAGAAATTCCCTCCATGCCGTCGGCGTCATCGACGGAACCATCGACGACCATAGAAGAAACGAAAGCGAGTGAACACGACACGAACACAAGGCGCATAGGCTTCGATGGTCAAATCATTCCCACTGTCTCCAAGGAAGGAAAAAGAGAAGAAGAAGAAACCGACCTGGAGGCAAACGTGATCGAAGACGTCGTGCACGACGAGACCAACAACAAAGACTCAAGCAAAACAAGCAAAACGCAGGAAAACAACGACAAGAACGATTTCGATATCAAGGTGGAAAATGCAGCGAAGCCTCTTGCTTTGATGTCTTTTCTGTTGTCTACTCCAAATGACGTCGAATCGACCGAAACAACTACCCCTATCGTTGCCACCAACGGTAACAGCAGCGGTCAAAACAACAGCAACACTAACAACGCCAACAACGCCAACAACGCCAACAACAACAACAACAACAACAACAACAACAACAATAACAGCACGATCAACAGCAGCCAGAAAGACGACAATGAACCAACACCTGTGGTTGTAATTTTGGCTGTATTTTGTTTGGGAATGATTGTCACCCCTTCTTTCACTAGCTCTACTTTCTTCAAAATGTTGAGTATTCAGGAAGCATTCATATTGATTGCCATCCCCATCGCACTCGCTTTTATTGCTATTCTGCTGAGGCGGTGCTGCAGGTGCCGGTGGTCTTTGGTAGTGGTTGCATTTTGGGCAGCAGTTTGTTTGGAAATGATTATCTTTGCTTCATTGAAATACTTTCCAGGCGTCACGATTGCATTCGGAGTGATATTGTTTTTGCTTACGATGTGGTTGCTCTGGAAGGCCCGTCCAGCGAAACAAGGAGGCGGCAGTAACAGCGACACCCCTAGGGCTTTGATTGCAATTTTGGCGCTAGTTTGTTTGGGAATGACTATCCTCGCTTCTTATGCATTGTTCGCCTTGTTGGATTCTGTTTTTTGGCGGCGCTTCCAAATTGCATTGGGCTGCACGATTGCATTCGGAGTGATACTATGTTCACTTATTATGTGGTTCGTCTGGAAGGACTGTCGAGCGAATCAAGGAAGCGGCAGTAACAGCAACCCCCCTATGACTTTGGTTGCAGCTTTGGCGCTAGTTTGTTTGGGAATGACTATCTACACTTCCGTGGCAATATACTGGCAATTGGACTATGATTTCGGCCCCCAAATTGCATTGGGCTGCACGATTGCATTCGGAGTGATACTATGTTCACTTATTATATGGTTGGTCTGGAAGGTCTATCGAGCGAATCAAGGAAGTGGTAGCAGCAGCATCGCCACTTTGGGTTTGGTTGCAATTTCGGTATTATTTTGCTTGGGAATGATTATCTTCGGTTCATTTTACGACTATCCAGAAATCACGATTTCATTTGCAGGGATATTATTTCTACATGATATGGGGTTGCTCTGGAAGGTCCATCGAACGAATCAAGGAGGCAGCAGTAACAGTAACAGCAACGGCCCCGCTGTAGTTGTTATCAGTGGTCGCAACAAAGTCACAATTCAAGAGAAATATCCGTCCAATACCTACTCGTTTTTGGCATACTATGATCCAATCAAGGACACCAAGTTATTCTGCTTTGGGCTCTTTATCTCTCTCTTTCAATTTGCTCTCCTCAGTTTGATGACACTAAATGTTGTTGTTCCAGCACTTCGAACGGCAGGAGAAGTGGATAATCCAGGGGTGTTTGAACATAGTTTCGGTGGCAAAATCGGACTATGGTTTGGTGGTGGAATTTTCCCTTCGAATTGCAATGCGATTGTTCGGGCAACTCAAATTGTATCACTCATAGCATACGTTGTTTTTCCGAGTTCCATCCTAACAGACGTTACAGATGCTATTCAACTATTTCCAAGATTCAATCAACAAGATCCAGATGGTAAACTGAAGCGTCTTCGTTTCGCTTGCACTCTTCAGTTTCTACAGGGCTTGATGTCAACTTTGAGTGTCTTTGTGCTGGTCATGACATCGACAGATGTGATTGAGATCATTCTTAATTTCACAGCAACCAACTTCATTGCAGAACTCGATGACAATGCCTTTGCCCAGGCACAGAAGGGCTCGTATGGACCGATCATTGAACAAGCAGTCAACGATATCAAGGGAGAAAATATTCCGAATCCTATTTCGAAAAACGCGAAGCACAAGAGATACAAATATGGGATTGCCTTCATCTCGGCCGTTCTGTATATAGCAACTAGTGGTGTCGTGATCGCTCAAGACAACAGCGACGTTTGGGTCACTCAAACGGTACGCATTCAACTCAACGATGGTGAAAGCTCATCTTACAGCGGATGCTACCACATCGATACATGGAACTCAACTACAAGGCGTTACGACTATGTGGGAGATTCCCACAATAAGGAGATTGCAACAATGGGGTATTGCTTGGATGAACGACGATGGTTGCTTTTCGAGGGCGATGATGATCCTTGCGCGGCACTTGGTACTGAAAAAGAAAAAGTCCACTCAGCAGTGAAGGACACATATGATATTCAATCGTCGATTGAAGGCGACTGGTTTACACCGTTCAACACGGCTGCTAATATGCATTTCATTCAGATTGACAATTTAACAGGAAGTTGTGATGCCTTTCCGGGCGATGGCAACTGTGACGAATTCTTGAACAATTTTCTTAATCAGTACGATGGTGGCGACTGTTGTGCCGGTACGTGCGTTGGAGACAAGTGTGGTTTCACAGACGATACAGGGAAGAGATACCCGAATTGTATAGATCCAAGTATGACGCCCATCACAATTCGTATCGATAGCAACAATACTATTTTACCATTTAAATCAGTTCTAAGGCTGGACTGCGACGAAGGATATGAGGTGTTTGCGGTTAACACGGCTGATGCTACTACAAATGTTGTAGCCAATTGGACCGAGCCTGCCATGATTGCAAAAGATTCTAACTGCAGGTTTTACCTCTCAGATGGTGACGACACCATGACTCCTCTCAGCTACAGTGTTTACCATGGTTATGACAATGTTACAGGGGTTACTGGAAATGAAGCCTTTGCTATATTCAATACAACCGAAGATCTTCAAAATCTGACCGTCGCTTCTTTTGAAATTCCTCGTAAGTTGAAATCTACATTAGATGAATAAATTGCATTTCTACAACACAGATATGGTTGAAACTAATCTTGCATTGCATTTCTTTTATTTGCCAATGACAAAAGCCCCAATTTTTTCCCGAGATTGGAAAATCATTTCGTCGGATCTCGAACCCCTTCTACCGATTCTTTTCTTTACTGATGGCACAGGGGCCATCCTAGAGAAAAATCGCGACCGCATTTCTACAGAAGTGCTTGAACTTTCGCTAAGTACGTGTTCATTGGATTGAGGAGAAACAATCGAGGCAGAATATTTCTCGAACTTTGTCCAGCAATGGCACTATTTCTCACAACACATATGATATGGTTTCATTTCTAACGCATCCTTCTGATCTTTTTGCTATTTCATCACGACAGCTTTCAACCAACTTACGGGTACTATTCCAACTGAGATCGGATTGTTGACAAGCTTGACAGGTCTTTCTCTACGTACGTTTGATGCAGATTGAAGAGAAACGATCGAGGCAGAATGGTTCTCCACACTCTGTCGAACAGTGGCACTATTTCTCACAACATATATGCTATCGTTTCTTTGCTAACGCATCCTTCTGATCTTTTTGCTATTTCGTCGTGAAAGATGAGAACCAACTTACGGGTACTATTCCTACTGAGATCGGATCGTTGACGAGCTTGGAAGCGCTTTATCTATGTACGTTATACGTTTGGTGTGGATTGAAGAGAAACGATCGAGGCAGAATGGTTCTCCACACTTTGTCCGGCAATGGCACTATTCGTCACAACAAATATGATATCGTTTCATTTCCAACGCATCCTTCTGACCTTCTTGCTCTTTCATCACGACAGCTTTCAACCAACTTACGGGTACTATTCCAACTGAGATCGGATTGTTGACAAGCTTGACAGGTCTTTCTCTACGTACGTTTGATGCAGATTGAAGAGAAGCGATCGAGGCAGAATGGTTCTCCACACTTTGTACAGCAATGGCAATATTTCTCACCACATGCATGATATCGTTTCATTTCGAACACATCCTTCTGATCTTCTTGCTATTTCGTCGCGAAAGGGAAAAACGAACTTAGGGGTACTATTCCTACTGAAATCAGATGGTTGACGAGCTTGACATATCTTTCTCTAGGTACGTTTGATGTGAATTGAGTTGAAACGATCGAGGCATAATGGTTTTCCACACTCTGTCGAGCAATGGTATTATTTCTCACAACGCAAATTATTCAAATCTTGTTCTGCTTTTTCGCCCGTACGCATCTTGTGAATAGAGGTCAATCGGCTGACGGGAACCATCCCCAGTGAGGTGCAGGAGTTGGTAGATAAAAACAGGGTTGATTTCAATTACGATTTTTATAGCTTGGGGCCGAAAAAGGCTCTGTAAAGTTGCCTTTTTCCAAAGAGAGCACGATGAAAACACAGAATCGACGAACAAGTCGTATCGATTTGAATTTACATGCATGAAATAATGATTGGTGTTGCGCACAAAAGTACGAGCCCTTTTGAAAAAAATAGTTGGTTTGCAAGGCAGTGAAAGAAACTACAAATGGTTCGTGTGCAACTGTTACCGTACTTAATATTAGTACTACAAAAACAGATTTGAAAAATGATAGATTGCTGTGCTCTTGGTTGGTTCGTACTTTATCATGGATGCTTTCGACGAATTGTGCGTGGCTGCCAAAAAAAATAGACCTGGTTTTGGTTCGCAATCGTCACGTTCGTTTGGTCGTTGCTTGTTTGTTTGCTCGTTCGTGGAGCGATGCACAAGAACAACAATCACAACAATTGTCGCTTCCATTAACATTGTCCTCTTCAATCGTTCTCGTAGTGCTTGAAATCTCCCACCAAAAAGGCCTTTTCGAGCGAGGAGACGAGGCCGAGTGCTCCCAGACAGGCAATTCCGAACAGTTTGGCAAAGAGACCCCAGAGCCTCGATCCCAGCAAATGGCTGGCCACCACCGAACCCAAAAGGCCACCCCAGGCATACTTTCTGGCTTTGGTCCGAAGGAATTTGAGTCCCTCCTGGCAGTGCTTGCAGTGGCTTGTGTGCTGGAGGTACCGATCAAAGAGCTGATTCCGATTGACAATCGGTGGGGGAAGCGAATAGAAATGGCCGCCATTTTTTGCATTGGCATTGGCATTGGCATTGGCACTGCCCAGATAATCCGTGTGTTTGGGAATCCACTGTCGTAGTTTGGAGATGCAGCGATCGGCGGGTGCCGGCATGTAGTAAAAGGAGGAGCTTCCGCTGCCGCTGTTGGAGGATGCCTCGTAGCGGAGGCGCTCCTGCTCTTGGTAGTGCAAAAATGCCAAATCGGAATCGAGAAACTTGTTGCTCAAGAGGTGCAGTGCCCAGGTGGGAATGATTCCAAAAATAATGGAAATCAGCGATTTTTTCTTTTTCTTCTTTTTTGTTGTTGTTGGTTTCGACGATTCGTCGACAGCAGCAACCTCGTTCGATTCCTCTTCCTCCGTCTTGGATTGGGTCAATGCCTTGGCCTTTTCCTTTAGTTTCTTTTCCTTGGCTTGACCACCGGTGAGAATAATGGCCCTCGACCAACCGGGTTTTGTGGGAATGCACAAGACACCCAGAGTAAACAATCCATTGTTTTTGGGCTTTTCGCCGTTTTCATCGTCTGATTTTGGCTGTATCGTTTCTCCATTGAGCATTTTTCGCTTTTCGTCGCAGTGTGTCCCCCAGACGGCATCGGCATCCTCTCTCGTCGAATAGTATTTTCCTTCGTAGGCAATCCCAAAGGGTGCCTGGAATTCCGCAGTTCCCGCTCTATGCTTTCCCACTGTCGATAATGGATAATGTGAGATGGGGAAACAACAATATCGGAAGACGAAACCATTCACAAGAATCAAGAATCAAGAATCAGAATCGAATTTGTGAGAAAATTAAAAATCGTCATTTCGAGAAATAATGAAAATTGAAAAATTCAGATTCAATTCGATATTCACTATTGACTGAAATCGATGAATTGAATCGCGAACGATTGATTCAATTCGATTTGTAATTTGCATCAACTGAATCGAATGACACACAATATCACAACAAAACAACACAATAGGCCTCCTATATAACTCAACACAATAGTAGTAACTCACTCGTTCGATCCTGCCATTCAAACAAAAATCCCGCCTCCCCGCTGCGCAGATTGGTCTTTTTCGAATCGTTGTCTTGAAAGGACCCCAGCGTGTGCGGAACGGACATTTGAATGGGAATCGCGTCCTCCCGGGTTCCCTGCAGGCCGTGGTGGGCAAAGGGAATGTGCGCCGGATCAATCAGGTTTTCCAAGAGCGTGTCCCAACCGTAGGGCAAATCTCGCGTGTACGTGCTGGGATTCGATTCCATGCCTTCTTCTTCCTCGTCGGCAGGAAGATTGGCAATCGAGGCCATGATTCCTTCGGGATGGCCCTTGGGATAGACTTGCAGCAAACTCAGAGCGTCGGTATCCTGCCACGGCCAAAACCATAAGATATTCTTGTGGACGCGGGTGCTGTAGGTTTGGACGGAGGCCCGAGGAACCTTGATGGCATTGGCTTCGAGCTCGGGCGTTGCCTGGGGAATCTTGGCGCAGGCGCCATTCTTGGATCCATCAAACTCCCATCCGTGATACGAACACTGAATCGTAGTCGTAGTCGTTGTTGTTGTACAGGAAGTAGTAGAATTGGAATTGGATTCGACTCGGTTGATTCTTCCTTCGGACAATGGCACCAGACGATGGGGACACACATCGTCCATGACGATCCAATCGTCTTTTGTGGCATCGTCACTGGTTTGTTTGTAACAGACAAACTTCTGATCGAGAAACTCGAGCGGAGTGGGACGATTTGGATCCAATTCGTACACGGACGCCAGAGGAACCCAGGTTCGGGGCCATTTGCGATTCGACAGTGCCTCCTGGTTCTTGGAAAGAGATTCGGAATCTTTTGACGATGAAATATCACTCACAGTGGTCACGTTGGTGGCAACAAACAATGCCGTGCTGCTTTTTTGGTTGTGTTTGTTGTGGCTGCTTTGAAACAATTGCGAAGCAGATGCCAGGGACAGAGCAGTTTTGCTATTGCTATTTCTCTTGCTTTTGGCAATTCCATTGTTTCGAAATGTAGTTGTCGAAGGAATGACGAGGCCATTGCAAAACAAATTATTGCCCAGCCAAAGGCCAATAATCAATGTAACCAATGTTTGGAGCGGAGAGTTGAAAGCAGTTGTGACTCTCGACATGGTGGTTCTTTTAAATTGTTTTTTCTGCCAATGAAATCGAATTAAATGAAATTGAATTGAATGAAATCGAATTGCCAGTTTCGGAATGTCACTTGCTTGTTTAGTTGTCGCTCTTTCAATTTCAACAAACAAATGTGGAACAATGATGTTGTGGTTGTTGTAATGACCACAGCTTCTTCCTTCTCAATTTTATAATTATTTGAAATTGAAAAGGTATGGTATGCAAGAGTGTCAAGAAGTAGTGAAGGATGTCATTTTTTGTTTTTGCCGACAGATGAGTTCGATGTTTGTTTCATTCATTCATTCATTCATTCATTCGCTCATGTTGACGCGTCGAGAAGCTTCGGTGTGTGTTGTGTGTGATCCGTAGAACTAGTAGTGATGGAGGGAGGCCAATCGAATTTCTCATGTTGCGCGAGTCTTTTTCATTCGCTCATTTTCTTCATTCGTGAACCAAAAATGCTTCGGATCGATCTTCCTTCAGGGGTCAGAACCGCACCTTTTTTGGTTATTGCCCAAAGCACGAGAAGAACTTTTTGTGATTGATGTAAGTGATGGACCAATCACGACATATTTAGGCATTTGGATTTCGTTCTCCTTTTTTTTTTGGTTCGTTCTCCTTTTTTCGTCATACCAGTACTGTACTCATTAGAATCATTACAATCGTCATCTGTTACACGTGTTCTGTTTGGCGAAATTCATTCAAAATGGGCCAATCACAAATGGTTTTTTGATCTCGCGGATTTCTGATGTGTAGGAACGTAGGAACGTACGTGTACGTTCTTCTCCGTAAGTACGTACGTACGTTTGAAAACAAATTCGAAATTCGTTTCTCACAAAATGACGAGAACTTAACTACTTTCATTTTTTTTGGCTTCCCAAAAGTGTTTTTCATCCTCATCAACAAACAAGACATCATGATACTTCGATAGACACAACTTACAGTCGAATGAATTCAATGAATACCATATTGTACGTATTGTATGTATTGTATGTAGTGTGAAACAATGATTTTTTCACTTTCATGTTTTTGCAAAAGTGCTTCAACTAAACAAAAAAAACATCATCCAATACCAAATACCACTACGATGAAAATGACAATGGACGTTGCTGTATAAATGTATATATTCTGTTCTAAATTTACAAATTATTAATGATTTCGACCACACTACACTAAACGTGTACTAGTATACAAAATTTCATTGCATTCGTCTAAGCAGCAGCATTCTTGCTTGCCCAACGATTAAAGGCCTTTTGCTTGCGCTTGTCGATCATTTCTTCAAAGGCGCCAATGGATTCGTCGTCGGCAATATCCTTACCAGTATTGCTATTGCTTTGATTTTCAACCGACAAGGATTCCACGGCGGCCGATTTGTTGGATGCCCATCGATTCACAACCGATTGGCGTCTCTTCTTTTGGAGTTCCACGTCAAACGAGTTTTCCGAAATGGAAGAGAGGGCTTCCGAGGCTGGTGTGCTGGGTTGCACATGCACAGGCTTGCTACTCCAACGATTCACCACACGACTCTTTCGTCTTCGGGAAGAACTTTCAGCTTCCGTGTCCTTGGGAGGCTTTTCAAGCTTGGGAGCAGCTCTTGGTGGAAGACTTCCGGCATTGGATGTTGGAGCTTCTCGACGACTGCCCCAGCGATTCGCAACGCGACTCTTTCTTCGCTTTTCATCAAATTCGTCTCTGGCATCTTCCGACAAAGTGGCTCGGAGATCCGAAAGAGCTTGTTGAGACGCAAGATTCGTGCTGACAGATCGTCGTCGCTGAATTGCGCTCAAGATATCTTCTCTGTCCGTAGTCTTTCGAATCTTTTCTTCCTTGTAGATTTCTTCCAATCGACTACCAGCAACGGCATCCGTTTTGCCCGAGACATAATCTTCGATTTCCTTATCTCCGGCAACCTTCAGCATTTCATTCACCATCAACACAAGTGACTTCTTTTCTCCATTCGCTGCTACTTCCGCTTGGGTTGGTTTCGATGGTGCTTCAGCCGCAGGACGTTTCTTGTTCCCGAATGGGTTCAATTTCAACTTGTTCTTCTTGGCAGGTTTCGAAGCCTTATCGCCGTTCTTCTTCTTCTTCATGGCAGCTTCTCTGCGAGCAAGAATCTTCTGTTGTTCGTCGTATTTCTTGACAGCTTGGTCGATTCCCGTGGCAAACCCAGCAAGAATTTTCAACAAATTCGATGCAGCTCTCTCGCTAGGCGCCTCACAGAAGAAGGAGGCAAGATTCTTGCAAGCCTCCACAGCTTCGTCGCGTTGGGCTTGAAGCTTGGGCATAATCACGTAGTTCGTCTCTCCAACAAACTTTTCCAATCGTCGAATCGATGCTTCGAGCGAGAATTCGACCTGACCCTGGTTCTTGGCTTGTAACGAAGCCATGAGGCTGGCACGTGGTGACAATGACTTTCTGACTTCTTCGTTCGACTTGTGAATGGCATTGAGCACTTCGCCAACCGAAGGTGTGTTTTCGGTGCTCACAGCTCCGTTCCTCGATTTGATTTGATCCATCAACGAAAGACCCATTGGTGCTGGCTTTCGATTGTTGACATCGGTGTTGATATCGTTGCCACTAAACTTCCGGTTTGGCTTTGCGAGGGCAGTATCGCTCTTCGAATCCGTTTGAAGATCAGAGTTGAATTGGAACGATTTTCCTCCCGATGAATCGTGTTCCTGCTGGAGCTTTTGGAATTCCGTCTTGCACTTGCGGAAGGAAGCCTCAAGGCCACGAACGTCCGTGTTCAAATCGTCAAACTGCATTCTACTCGCTTCTTGAATATCGGGATAATCATCGGAAAGCATCAATGCCTCTCTCTGATTTCTGGTGCAGAAAATCAAAACGACAAGATCCAGAGCGGTGGTTTTCTTGTCGCTTCCCTTCGTTTGAGCAAGACGTGGCAAGAAATCGAGCTTGAAGCCAGCAGCGTCATCTCCTCGTCCTTGATTCATTCGATTTCCGATTTGTCGAACCATATCGAGAAGGTCAGGAAGACGATCACTCGACATGACTTGATTGCAGACATCGGTGAGCAATTGGAAACTCTTTCCAAGAATGATGGCATCCATTTTGAACGTTTCGATAGTTCGCATGACCTGCACTTTTTCTTCGATGCGCTTGACGTTTACGATTTGTCGGAACCACCTTTCAGCGGTATCGAGATGCTCATCACTGCCGTTGTATGCCCTGACAATCTTGACTTCTGCATCCGTGGGAAGAAGATCCTTCATGAAGAGAGCGCGATCACCCTTGATCTTTCCGCAAGGATCAAGGAATTCAATCGTCTGTGACAGCTCCTTGTACGTGAAATCGTTGAAAGCTTTCAGAGTGATGGCAACGTTCTGTTTGCGGTTGCCGTTGATCAGGTTCGCCATTTCTTTGTTGCCTTGCGCCGAGTTTCCAGTGCTCTTCTTCGCTTTCGCTGATGTTTCTGGCTTCTTTTGAAACTCTTCGACGTGTTTCAAGATATCAAGCGCAGCATTCGAAGCACCAACCTCGCTCGATGTTTTCGCCTTCGACCAAACACTTCCTACGATGGATACATCGTCGTCAATCGCATTCCAATGAAAACCAGCTCCGAATCCACCCTTCTTGGCCTTGTCGTTACCATTTTGTTTCATGCTCTTTCCGAGAACAGCACACATGATTTTTTCCGAAACACCATCTTGTTTCATCTTGTGTTGAACTGCGTCCTTGGGAAGATTCATCTTCAACATTCTTCGGTAGGTAGCAGCGATGGATTCTTCAGCGCTGCTCAACGACGAGGCAGCAGCCTTTTTCTTCGTGGCAGGAGCAGAAGCACCACTTTGAGCGCTCGATGCCTGACCAAGCACAAATGCAATAATCTTTTCATCGGCACCATCCTTTTTCATCTTGTGTTCGACTGCTTCTCTAGGAACATTCATCTTCAACATCTTTTGGTACTTTTGAGCTGCTGCTTGTTCCGGAATAGTCAACGATGGAAGTGCTGGTTTCGACTCTTGCTGTTCGGAATCTCCGCCACCATATTTAGCACCCAAGACTGCAATCACAATCTTCTGATCAATGCCATCCTTTTTCATCTTGTGAGCTACGGCCTCGGGGGGGACCATCATTTTCAGCATTCGACGGTAAACTCCGGCCTTCTTCTCGTCTTCGGGTGACAAATTCGACGAAGGTGCCTTGGGCTTCTCCGATTCGGTAGATTCCTTCGGCGCTTCTGCTCCAAGAATCTTCGCAATGGTGCTTGGATCAACTCCTTCTTGCTCCATCTTGGCTTTGACAGCTTCCTTTGGAACTTTCATCTTGAGCATAAGTTGAAACTTCTTCTCGATTTTCGACTTGTCCGCTGGTGCTGACGTCGCTGCGGAAACTTCGGAGATCGGGCTGTGAGGTTCGCCACCGTTGATAATGCTCATTGGTTTGGATACGGCATCGTGCATGTCAAGAAGTTGCTTTGACAAGCCATCGCCTCCACCATTCTTCTTTCGCTGACGGAATTCGTCGAGGATCTTCTGTTCCTCGTCACTGAGCTGCTCGACGTAGACAGACGATGCATCATCATTCCCGGTGGAAGTTCTTGGTCGATTGGAGCTTTCGGCGGCATTGTTGTTCTTCATCTCGTGAAGGGCATTCGCGAACTTCATACATTGAGCGGAGGTTGGAAATTGAAGACCCTTGTTGTCCTTGTTGGACATTCCGATCACCTTTACGGAAAAGGTGGACATATCAAGCAAGGCAGACTTTACGTCTTTGCGCTCGAGGCGCCAGATGACATTCGCCTTGGTGGATTCTTGTCCGGGAATTGATTGAATCTTCGTAATTCCATCTTTTCCAACGAGAACCTTCATGTCGATATCGTTGCCAGCTTCTGGTTCTTTCTGCAACGGAACTACGATCGATCCCTCGTTCAAATCCAAGTCAATCGATGGAGCCAATACGATGGGATTGACAGATTCGTCGCCCTTCGATGGAACCAATTGGATAGGATGTGTAGAATCGTATCCTGTCGACGGTGCCAACTTGATTGGGTTCTCTTCCGCCCCCTTTCCAGTGTCTTCCACCACGATAGGTTTCAATCCTGTGCCACTTGCTGGTGTAAGGTGGATTGGTTTCTTCGACGAACCTTCAAAGGCGGGCGTTGTCAACTTGATGGGCTGCTCCGCATTACCGACTGTCTTGTCTAGAGCTATCGGCTTATTCTCTGTTCCAGAAACATCAGATGGAACCGTTTGAAGACCCAAGTCGAAATGTTTCTTGCCTCCAGTATTGGTTGGAGTCTTTCGAAGGACAATTCGATGAAATTCAGCAGTTTCCGATGAGTCGGTGGAAATACTGGGTCGACCATTTGCCTTTGGTTTATTCACGGGCTTCAATCGAACCTTCGTCCACGAAGATGGAACGCTGTCGTTCTTACTTTTGTCATTCACAGGTCTAGATTTGAGCTTGACCTGGTTGAAGTGGGTTCCAGTTCCTGCTGCCGATGGTGGAAGCTTGAATGCCGACGTTGACTTGACTTTCGACGCGGACATGAACCTCGAGTCGTGCATAGATGAGACAACAGATCCTGTCTTTCGGGCGTGCTGGCCCAATGATACCTCGAATTGCGAACCATCGTCTCCGCCATTGATACTGTCTGACGAAGGACATTGTTCAATCGATCCATAGCCATCTCGACTTGACTTCTGGTTCTTGCGATTGAAGACGTAGTTTCGTACGTCAACATCCTTAACAATCTGAGAACTAATGAGACATTCGACGTCGTGTTCGGTGTTCAAGTATTTGCTCATTTTCGATATCGAATCTTTCGTCTTCAAATCGAGAGATCCTGGATAAACAGAAAGCGGCTTCAGTGGTTCATTATCGCCATGCTCACCACAACGGAACATAGCCTGGAAACTGTCGTACAGCTTCGAATGAGTTCCTGATAATTCCGCTTTCAATGCGTTGTTGAACGTTCGAAAGTCTTCGGTGTCAGCGTCAAAGCTCTCGCTCATGGTTGGAACTGGAGCAGAGAATTGGTTTCTGACCTCGTTTCGAATAGACGGTGTGTTCAGCGCTTGTTTCAAAGGTCCTTCTCTCATGACATTCAAAAAATCCTTATTTTCTTCCAAGATAGAATCAATATCGCGAGGAGTTGTGGTTTCTTGTTTGGGCTTGCGTGGTGTGATTGATGATTTGACAGATCGTGCCTGATGGATCGACACATCGTAGTCATCGTTGAGTTCGGTACTTGAACCATAATCCTCTTCCTCATCAGAAGAAGATAATTCATCGTTGGAATCGATTAAATCATCCATAACACCCATACCAATATTGCCAATTCGTCTCTTGAAGATACTAGATCTTCCTCGCTTGGATTTCTTCCGCATCTGTTGGTTTTTGAAAATGATATTCTCGTCGCCTTCACCATCATCGACATCTTCTTCCATGACAATCGGCTTTCTTCGATCAACTTCTCCGACTTTCGGAGATCCACTGCTGAGAATCGAAGCTGCCTCGTCATCTGGAGCATCGTCCACCATAGATGGGGTTTCCTGGATGATTTGTCCGCTATCATCGTAGAGAACTCTTGGCTTCGAAGCGAGGGTTTCGCTTGGCTCAAAGTTGCTCTGGTCGTCCGCAGAAGCTACTGAGGATGAGGACGATGACAGAAAGCCCTTCATGCGTTTCGATGTTGACCTAATCATCTTTCCAGCTGCCCGTCGAGGATTCTTGCCCAGCGGTGACAATGTCTTCGTCTTGGATTGGCTTCGATTACGATCAGCAACCTTGCGCATGATAGCCATCTCTTTCGGTGAAATAGCAGCACTTCCGCCACTCACTGCCGATCGAGGTGATCGATAATCTGTCGTAATAACGGATTTCTTGGGAGCAAAAGAAAGTCTTCTCGAAGATTTTGATGACTTGCTCATTGTGCTAGTGCTAGATTTGGTAGATTTCAGCGCCGAAGGGGCAGCAGATACCACTGATGATGAGGACGAAGATGGTTTTGCCCATTGCATCATTGTACTTCGAAGGAACTTATTCTTGTCCTTCTGGGAGGATAGATTCAATGGTTTGTTCTCCTCTCTTGATTTTTTGTCGGCGAGTTTCTGAGAAAAGGATCTTTCAGAACTCGTGTTGACACTCAATGCCGATCGACTGCCTCGTGATAACGCCGACGTCGAAGATCCAGCTGCCGAAGCTGACCCACTCATGATTTCGTCTTCCTGTGGTGCAGGTTTAGAGGGCTTTACGGTTGTTGCTGCATATCTCGAGGATACAGAGGCCACCGATCGCGATGCGCTGCTCATTTTGGCGCTGCTTGCGACACTGGCGACGCTTGTGCTGCTCATTTTAGCGCTGCTTGCGACACTGGCGACGCTTTTGCTGCTGTTGCTTCCGACACTGACCACACTGGCGCTGCTTTTGTAGACGCTGCCTGCGCTGCTACTCGCGCTGCTCTTGCCATTTCTCTTCATTTGCAATTGTCTCAATCGTGCCATCGAACCCATCGAAGACGATGCCTTTGAGGATCGAGAGTTTCTCGAGGCTGCAGACAAGGCTGCCGACACTGAGGATGCTGCTGCCGATGCCGAGGAGCTGGCTTCTGACTGAGAATCTCTCCATGTGTTTCCCTGATCATCATACCGTTTGCGTTCCTGTGCGTTCAATCTCTGTCCATAAAAAGCGTTCGCTGCATTCTTCCTCGTTTGAGAGTTCGAGCTCGTTCTTGACGAATAGGAGGTTTGCGATGCCGTATCGTCGGAAAATGTGTTGGGGACAGTTTCTGCCGTGTTGGTAGGTTCTTGTCCTAGGTATGGGTGCTCCTGTTCTGAAGTCTTCTGCCATGAATATTGGGGTTTCTTGACAGGTGGAGGAGGAGCAAGTGAATGATTCTTTTGCTTCATCCCATTTGGACCTCCCGTCTTTACCGCCTTATAGAGTTTCATTTGACGGTCGTTGAGCTGGATTCCGGGAAGGCTATCAGTCTCCGCCTTGTTGTAACTGAGGGTTTTCACCTTCATGGCGGAGGGAACCCGACGTCCATAAGCAGATGAATCCATTATTCTGTTGCTATTCTCACCAGGAACGGAGTTACAGTTTCTATCGATTTTCTTCTTCACTATGCGTTTTGTGTGCAATAGTAATTCCTTCTATCGTAACATTTGTCTATGCCGATGATTGATTGGCCTTTTGGTAATGCAAATGTCACTTTGCAGACTATAGTAGCTAGCAATAGAGGACTATTGTAATGAATACTTGATGGATTGATTGGTTTGGGCACCTGTCACATACTTTTAACGCTTATTTCACAAAGCAACTGTACATCCTGTAGTCGATAAAAAGTATTTCGTGTTTTTCTGCGATCGCTTTGTTTCTCGCCTTGCTGGAATAAGAATTTTAAGTTCAAACGTCCATCCGTTTTCTTCTAAATGATTTTCATCTTTTACGAGCCTGTCAGACCAAACAGTTACGAATCGCCAAACTCATCGCACGAAAATCGATCGCGCGAACGACGAAGATTTTAGGATCTCATCGAAAATAACGCCACCAACGAGATTTTCGAGTCCTGAATTCCAATCATGAATGATTCAATCGTGAGTGGTATTTTTTCTCACGAAAAATGAAAAATGCCACAATTCAATCATTTTCGAATTTCGTTTTCACAATCATTCAGAAGGTATGAATGAAGTCTTCAAACAACATATCGCAAACAATCTTGTACATATGTCGAATCCATTCCATAGAATTGCGAAATTCGTAATTTGGTATTATTACTATGATTGCTATTATTAGTTGGATTATGCTATCCCAAATATTCCCATCAGTGATAGTCTTCCCCGTTGGCTTTTTCCGCTATCGTGCTTGTTATTGACTACGCCAGACCCAATGCCTTGAGGCGCTCGGCATTCCGGGCAACGCGTTCCGCACGGAGCTTTTCGTACTCACTCATCTCGACCTCGTCCTCGCTTGACTCGTCGGACTTTCCGGCACGCTTCTTGCGCTGCAAAACCCGCGTGTCCAAAACCTCAAAGGGCTTGCAGGTTTCGGGGTTGTGGTAATAGACATCGTTCGAAATGATCACTCCGGACGACGTGTAGTCGTAGGTTCCAATTCCTGTTGTGCTCGTGGTAGAAAACATAGGTTCCACTGCAGTGAGGTGTCCCGAAACAATCAAACCTCGCAACACCCAGCGAAGGGCGGGAACACAAAAGGGTGGCCGAATTTCCCAGGTAAACCCGTGTGAATTTTTCGAGGGAACTACCCTGCCGAGGTATGGCGGGAATGATCCGCTCGAATACAGAGCAAAGCCAGATTCTTCGAACGATGACACCAATTCTGTTTCGTAGGTGCTGTAGAGCTTTGCGTAGTATTCCTCGTGGCGTTTTTCCAGCAAAACCTCCACGTCCAAGCGGCTGGAGGGAATAGTAGAAAGACTTTCCTCCTCTTGTCCCACTCGATAGTATTCGAGGCCCTCTGTCTTTTTCGAACCATCCTTCTTTTTATCCCGATTCGATCTTCGACTCGACGTGGTTCTGACTTCGCGGGAGGAACGCCTTAAACTCGAAGCTTCCGCCTCTCCAAATCGTTTCTGGAGAGCTAGGAGATCTGCCATTTCCTGGACGTGTTCCTGGTTTCCCTCGTTCGCATCTTCCTCCTCCGAATCATCGTCTTCGTTGTCGGATTCCTTTTCGGTGGCACCAGCTGCAGAAGCAGCCTTTTTGCACGACCAGTTGGGAGGCATCGAATATGTGCTGGCAAATCCATTCAACGGAAGGCCCGAAAATCTTCCCCGAAGATCGTTTCCATCCTTCAAACAATTCTGCAAGCGAATCTGCTGCTCCATTGGCCGTGCAGCAGCCTCGTCCTTGTTGCTGGAAGCACGAGCCTGAGGGCCACGCTTTCGCTTGCCCCTTCGGCTAGTAGTGTATTCCTCGTCGTGGTCACTCTCGTATTCGTACATGTCCACGTCGGAATCCTCGTCGGCATAAATCGACTTTTTCGTGCTACCGCTTGTGTGCTTCTTTTCCGAGTTGTAGGCAAGAGTATCAATCTTTTTGCCGACGGATTTCTTCAGAGAAGCTGCTGCCATTGCAATCCAATCGTCGGGAGGATTGAAGAGCATGGCATTGTCAAAAATCAATTCGATATCTTTTCGAAAAGGACCGTTCAGCATGCGACAAACCAAGGAATTTCCAACCGATTGTCCCGGAAGAATGTTCGAATATGCCCCATTCTCGAGTTTTTCCGTCATAGTAGAAATATCCATTGGATGCTTGACAATGTCGGGATAGGAAGGAATTCCCAGAGCTACCGGATCAACGGGTTGTAGAAAGGGTCCTGCCTTGCTCTGGCGAGAGAGCCATTCCAATACTCCCTGGCATGCCTTGTAGGGTTCCGAATCGACGTGGAAATCCTGATTCTCGATGGAATACCATTTCGTTTGTCCCTGTGGTTGGCACACAAACGAAGCATCGTCCGCACGAACGTCCAACACTGCCCAAAAGGGAGGAGAACTCTCACCGCTGCTGTTATCGTCTGGTAGAATGAGAATTCGGTATTCCAAATCACCGGAATCATCAGCATCCAAAATTGTGTCCTGTCCCACCACTCTGCCCGCAATCTCCGAAGGAGCTTTTTCGTTGCTGCTGCCAGCATCATCACCCTCGTCGTCAATGGCCACCAGTGTGATGCGATCTCCAATTTCGGTGGCAAATGGATTTCCAGAGGCATTGGATTCCGCAAGGCTTTTCTCGTATTGTTCCTGAAGAGTTGCTGCGTGCCTTCCCGCCGCTACCTGTGCTTCCGTCAGCAAAAGGGTATTGCCCGCGTGCCCGTGGGGAACAACCTGGAAGCGCTTTCTCCGTTCGACGGCATCGTCTTCGGCATCTTCCGCCTCGGAGGCAATGGATTCCGACCAGCTGGTGATTTTGTACCAATAGCAGGGTGTGTGTTCGTCTCCCAGTGTGGAATCAACATTCGGCCTGTACACCAATTTCGAAATCAAATCGCTTCCAACCGTCTTCCATTCAATTTGGGAGGGATCTTCGAAATCTCCGGCATCCATGTTTTCCAGAGTTCCTCTGCGCTCGTCGGCAGCAGTTGCGATAATCGGAAGTGGAATTTTTCCGAGTTGTTTCAGAACCAGATTCCTCAAGCGCAATTCCGTCGTGTGAAGGTGTGACAAATACTCCAACAATTCCAACGAATCTTTGGAATTCGATGTTTCCTCTTTTTCTTCTTCCACCACTTGCTGTTTGATGGCAAGCAGTGGCTTTCCAGCACTCAATTGCTTCAACAGTTTTTCATCGCTCCCTTGCGACGACACGGGAAGCTTGGCCAGACGATTTTGTTTCCACAAAATCTTTCCGAGGGCAATCCGAATTCGTCGGAGTGGATCGGAAGAATCGTCCGACACCAGTTCCTGCAATCCCGAAAGGGTTCCCATTCCCTGTGCCTTGACCAATCGTATCAAGGCGTCCATGAGCTGTTTCTGCGTCATGCTGGATTGATTTCCGTAAAAGACACCGCTTCCGCCTCCTCCCTCGATTCCCTTGCTGCGGCTGCGTCTTCCCGTGCGTCGAGAAGCCAAAGCTTCTTCCTCTTGTGCCTCTTCGGCAAGTTTCTTGGCCAGCGCCTCGTCGTCGTCGTTGGAAGCAGCAGTTGGCACGGAAGGAGCTTGTTCTTCTATAGTAGCAACGACGTTTTTGGCAATCCACTCCTTGGCACTTTCGTTCCATTGTGGCCAGTAAGCATGTCCCTCGTGAACGCCCTTGAATCGCCACTTGTCGTGAGTTTTTCGAATCTTGTAGTCCTCCTGTCGCTGCTCAAAATCTTCTCGATTCCGAATCTGAATGGTCTTTTCCTGCAAGCCAATGATTTCCAGCTCGAATTTGCAGCGCCCAAAATTTTGGGCATCCATTCTCTGCAGCTCGTTGACGGTTTCTCCGCTGACGCATTTGAGGACCAAACTCCCGTGCGAGGGATGATCGGGATTTTCCCAATGCAACAATGCCTTGTCGCAAGATTGCAATCCATGAATGGGCAACCCATAGCTCGTAGTTCGTTTGTTGTGTCGATGTCGCAACGTGATTTCGTCCATGGCCTTTTGAACGTCCTCTCCCGAAATGGATTTGGGTTTGGAGAGATATTCGAGAATGGCTGGCACGGAGGGAGTCAGATAGGGATTGTCCCAGACAATCGCGTGTTCCTCATCGACTTCTTCTTCTTCCGAATCATCATCGGCTTCGTCGTCGTCGTCTTCGCTTTCTTCTAAATCTGGCACGGGTGTTAGAGAGCGCTCCTTTTCGACGTTTTCAAGCTCATCGTCGTCGCTGTCCTCGTCGTCGCCGCTTTTGATATCAAAATCCGTGTCATCGTCCTTGGTGGCTGTTTCTTCGTCTTCGTTGCCACCGCCCAGAGCTTCCTCGTAGGAATCTCCGGTAATCATGTTGGATGCTGCCGCTGCTTCCGTCTTGTCGGGCAATGGAGCTTCTTCTTCTTTTTCTTTAGATTCTTGCACGTCTGGCATTTCTTTTTCTTCTTCCTTTGCTTCCTTGATAATTTCTTTGGATTTCTTTTCTTTGGGTGCTTTGCTTCGTTCCTTGGCTTCTTGTTCCAGTGTCTGCAGCCACCACATGGCTACCCGTCCTCCCTTTTGGACAACGTTGGGTTCGGGAGTATACGACGAATCGGCATAATTGGCTCCTCCTCCTCCTCTGTTTCCCCGTGTGCTTCGGCTGGAAGCCGGATCAAACAAACTGCCACGCTCTCCCAATCCCGAACGCACCGATCGTCTCTGCTGTTGTTGTTGTTCGGCTGTGGCATCGCTTTGTGTGGCAATGGCAGCCGTTGTTTGTTCATTGGCATCGGGTGGAAACAATAGAGCTTCCTGTGCCTTTTTCGCTTCGAGTTCCATGGCAGTAGCGGAAATGGCCGAATGCGCCGGGGCATCGAGTGGTTTCGGACCATCACTCTCTAATTCCTGCTGTTGCTGCTGCAAATACGTCCAGGCCCACGAACATCCATCCCGAATTCTCTGTGCCAAGACTGCCGGTGTGACCACCGCCTTTGGATTTCGCGCAGCCTGGAGCAATTGCAAATCTTCCTGGGCATCGGCTTCTCTCGAGGGTGCCGTCAGATATTGGTTGGGATTGGTCGAATAATACAGCGGCGGGTGTGTCATTGTCAGCAATGGATTCTTTTGTTTCTTCTTCTTTGGAATAACTTCGGTGCCTTCCGATTGCTCCCGCTCGACCTGTTTGGCCTGCTGATACTGCAAGGACGTTTGCAGAGCGTCTTCGAGTGCGGCAATCAACACCAGAGTCGGCAACAAATCTCCCGAAGCATGTTCCTCATCATCATCGTCCGTGATTGCATTCGAATTCGAATGATTGGTATTGTCGTTTGTGGTGGAATATTTTCCAAAAGAATCGTGTTGCATGTCTCTCACCACCAAATGGTGATAGCGTTCCCTCAATTTTTCGAGCGAATTCTTGAGTGGCTGTCCCAGCCTCGTCTTTTCGGGTCGTCGTGCGTTGTACATTCGAAAGGGATTTTGCCAATTCTCCACCATGGCATCGTGTTCCTCCAGATCTTCGTTTGTCCACTCGTCTCTGCGAAGAATTGATGCTGTTGCTGAAGTAGTATTGGAATTAGTACTATTCGAATTGGGATCCTGCCACTGAACGACGTAGCGTTCTGGAATTCGTCCTTCTGCTGCAAGTTTTTCGAGAATATTCCCGTGGTGCGGATAGTATTGTCCCGTACCCGCAACATGCTTGAATTGTTCGACGAGACGTCCAATGTTCAATCGATCCATCGCCTCTTGTCGTTTTTGGTGCTCTTGGAGTGTGGCTTGCGATATAGCTGCTGGTGGAGTGGATTTTTTGGAAGGAGTCTTTTTGGGTTCTGGTTTTGCTTTTAGAGCTTCCATCGCTTCGACGGCAGCGGTGCGGGATCTCCGAGGACGTCGGCCAAAGGAAGTTTCCTCTGGAGCTTCTTCGATCTTTGGTTGGTTGATAGTTGTTGTTGTTGTTGTTTCTGCTGGTTCTTCTTTGATTGCATCATTCGTTGTTGTTGATTCTTCCTTTACAGCTTCTTCCTTGACATCATTCACATTCTCACTACTATTCATATTCGCATCTGCCATCTCGGTATCTTCCTCCTCCTTTTTTATTTCCGTGTCATTGCCATTCGAAGATACTGGTGGATTCGAATCTTGCTTTGCCTCGAGAGGAGCCGAAGGAGCTGCTTCTGGATCAGTCATAATGATTCCACAATGACAAGTACAAGTAATGGAAATACTTTGTTTGATGTTGATCAAAAGGCCACCGATAAAATAATAATGATGATGATGACGACGACAATAATAATTAGTATCCAATATCAAGAGTACTATTGCAACAACCAAATAATAATGAATATTACGGGAGGAGTTGAATGATGCTCTATCAAAATGCTGCCAATCTTATTTTTGATTTTTTAGCGGGAGCAATGTGGAAAAATGAAAGCAGAGAGATCGCCATGCAATAATTCACTGTACGTGATGCATAGTACTAAATCTACGGAAAAGTTGTGGCGCAACACAATGCGCTGTGATATGATTGTGGAGTATGCAGAGATGACTTTTTGCATGGCGCGCCAGACAGGCAGACCACAAGAAATATTCTAAAATTTAATAGGGTTCGGGTTTTTCGTTGCGTGACAGGAGCAAGCATGCCGGGCATTGGTCGCAATCTCTCAAGTGAAGACACCCACCCCCAAAAACTTTCATTTTTGAAGGTGATTAGAGATGCGTAGAAATTCTCTACGAGCTCTACGTACAAATACTAGCGGCATGGTCATTCTGTTACGATCGATAAGATTGTTTCGACAAATCGAAGAAGCAGTATGACGACAAGAACAATTCCAATTTGATTGTCAAATAAAATTGAATTGAACCAAAACAAGTGAGGTCGATGCAATAGTATTGTTTATTCGGTCTTTTGGCATTGACTGCAATTGATTGATTCTTACTATTGAAACATAATTCGAATTGATATTGATAGTCACAGTTCGAAACAACATTTTGATTCCAAAGCAAAAGCTCATACACGAATCAATATTATCAATAACAACACACAACACACCACTTGCGCTACTCGCAGTACTATACTAAAATCACCGCCACCATTTCGGGTTTCACGTCGCCACTCCACCAGCGACGTCGACCGGTTGTCCCTCCACGAAGCTCGGGAAGTACGGGAAGTTCCGGCGAATTAGCAGCTGTAGCAATAGCAACAGCAAACAACGGAACTACTATGGACAACCAATTCGATACCCTCAAGCGGCAGGCGACCAAGCTCGAGCGAAGTCTCGAGGATAAGGTTGCGAGGTATCAGCAGGTAAGATTCAGTATAGAGAATGGTATTGATTAATGCATTCTATTGTATAATGTTCATTGTATCTCATGATATTATTATTATATTGCATTTCTATTCTCCATTTGATACACATTCGAATTCTCGATTCTTTGAATTTTTGAATTATTTCTTCTTGCAACAATCCAAAAAATTACAATTCACAACAATTCCAAAACATCACAATCCATAATTCAATTCCATAAATTCAATTATACAGCTCGTGCAATCGATTCCGGACTCTTCCACCAGCGATTTATTCTTGGCCGAATCCGGAATGGGATCCCCCACCATTGCCTCGACGAAAGAAGACGAGGCCGCTCTGAGGCACGACATTCAGCGCACCCTTACCACGTTACAAGATTTGGTCACGACGCAGCTCCAACCCAAGGCGGAAAAACTCGGCAAGTCTGTCTTGGTCAAGAGATACCGAGAAATTCTTTTTGATTTGAGCGGAGACTTTGAAAAATCCCGGCAGGCCCATACCCGCAAGGTCGAACGGGCCAAGCTCCTGGAGGGAGCCAACACTTCTTCTTCATTGAATATCGACCAGACGGGAATGGACCACTTGATGCGGGAACGAAACCACATTCACAACTCGCAATCGGCGGCGGCCAGTGTCATTCACCAGGCGACGGAAATTCGCAACGATTTGCGATCGCAGGGCATGTCCCTTGGAAGAGCCCAGGGATTCATGACGCAGATTGCCACGAACGTTCCCGGGATTAATACATTGGTAGAACAGATTCGCAAAAAACGATCCAAGGACGACAAGATTGTGGCGGGTGTCATTGCCTCGTGCATTTTGTTCACCTTGTGGTATTTATTTCATTAAAGAGTCGAATGTGATGTGAATATTGGTTGGCGGAGATACTATCGATCAAATGCAAATGCAACGAGGAATTCGGAACTGTGGAAACGAATTCTTGTGCACACTTGACAACATTTATGATTCGGAATGATTGATTTTATGAATTCGACGCTATCGGAATTTTATCGATTCGAATCGAATGCAATTCATCCGCGACCAATTCCGACAACAATCGATTCTTTTGAAACCAACAACAACAACAACAACAAATACGACAATGGGAAAAACATAATGCAAGGGAAGTGATTTGGAATTGTAGAATAATATCAATAACAAACACTAATATGAATACACTAGCAACAATACAGCAAGAATCAATCAATCGCGCGTGTGGTAGTGCTTCGTCGTCGTTTCAAAATAGAATTGTTCATTACAATACGATTACGACTAATAGCAGTTGTATCTGTAGAAGTGTTTGTTGAGAAACAATAATCGCAAAAGCGTTGCGATATTTTTTCGAATTCAAAGCAGGAGTGTTTGATGACAGCATGTTGAAAATTCCGAAAATAGCACGGGGTAGACTGTAGTAGAATCGCATTTGCACCATTATTATTCAATTGTCATACGAATTACAACTATAAAGATTGTTCCAATATCGAGTATACAAGAATAGTCGAATCTACAATTGGCATGCATGCGGAAGAATCTTCTTTTTGTCGTACAACTACTATTGTTTTGCTGTCGCCGATGTTGTTCTCGTATCATGATGATAATGATGATAGTATTATACACGACTATACTATTCTTCCATTCATTTGTGCTGTACAAATATAGTTCAATGCTTCCAATAATTACTGTGTTCGAATAGTTGTAATAAAATGTACTGTATATCATTGAGTATTATGAATAGGATAGGAATGCAAAAGAATGGTTTTCTCATCGTCACGAGAGGAAATATCTAGATTCTATGGAAAAAATCCAGAAATAGCACACCAGAAGCCAAATCAGTAGGAATGAATACAAAATTTATCGATAGAAGTTGCTAATGGACACATGGGGACATTCTTTGCCCAAAAGAAAGAGGATAATTCCATCATGTGTGTGTTCACAGTTACTTTCGACTCTTTTTTTCATTCCAAATGCAGCAGTATAGCGCGCTATGCCATTATAAAAGCCGAATTGATGATAATTCGGTCAATTTGCATCGTTTTCCACTCCCTTTTCTTTCAGGTTGCCCTTCTATAAGTATGTTATGAGGGTGAATCAATATTATATAGCAAAAGGTTGTTGTCGAATCAGAGAATTGGTTCGAGAACAGCGCCAACTTCCCATTTCCAGAACAGGGTGATGGGGTACACCACAAGAATGGTGATAACTTGGTCGATTTTGAATATTTCTCACTTCCTTTTCTTCCAGAGTGACCTTCCATACATAGATAGTGGAGGTGGGTCAATCGTATTTGCAACGTGAATGCAGTTGAACCAGAATATTGGGTCGAGAACAGTGCAAAATGGCCATTTTGAGAAATTTTCGATGTTTTTTTGTCACCAAATTGGCGATAGATCTGTCAATTTTCAATATCTCTCACTTCCTTTTCTTTCACGTTGTCCTTCCATGAGTAGTTGATGAGTTTGGACCAATATCGTTTGTGTGGAAGCTGTGGTTAAAGCAGCGAATTGGGTCGAGAACAGTGCCTACCGTCCATTTTGAGAATATGGCGATTTTCTTCACAAAAATGGTCATAGATCTGTCAATTTTGAATATCTCTCACTTCGTTTTGGACAAGATTGACCTTCTATTAGTAGGTGATGAGGATGAATCAATATTATTTGTGTGGAGACTGTAGTTGAAGCAGCGAATTGGGTCGAGAACAGTGCCGAGAGACCATTTTGAGAATATGGCGATTTTTTGTCACCAAATTGGCGATAGATCGATGAATTTTCAATATAGCTCACTTCCTTTTCTTTCAGAGTGACCTTCCATACATAGGTAATGAAATAGGATCAATATTGTAGAGCAGTAGGACGTCGTATTATCCGCAAATTGGGTCGAGAGCAGTGCCCGAAGCCCATTTTGAGAATATGGCGATTTTCTGCACAAAAATGGTGATAACTTGGTCGATTTTCAATATCTTTCACTTCCTTTTCTTTCACGGTGACCTTCCATACATAGGTAATGAAATTGGATCAATATTGTAGAGCAGTAGGCTGTCGCCTTATCGGCAAATTGGGTCGAGAGCAGTGCCTAAAGCCCATTTTGAGAAATCGGTGATTTTCTGCACAAAAATGGTGATAACTTGGTCGATTTTCAATATCTCTCACTCATTTTTCTTTCAGAGTGACCTTCCATACATAGGTAATGAAATAGGATCAATATTTTAGAGCAGTAGGCTGTCGCCTTATCCGCAAATTGGGTCGAGAGCAGTGCCTAAAGCCCATTTTGAGAAATCGGTGATTTTCTGCACAAAAATGGTGATAACTTGGTCGATTTTCAATATCTTTCACTTCCTTTTCTTTCACGGTGACCTTCCATACATAGGTAATGAAATTGGATCAATATTGTAGAGCAGTAGGCTGTCGCCTTATCGGCAAATTGGGTCGAGAGCAGTGCCTAAAGCCCATTTTGAGAAATCGGTGATTTTCTGCACAAAAATGGTGATAACTTGGTCGATTTTCAATATCTCTCACTCATTTTTCTTTCAGAGTGACCTTCCATACATAGGTAATGAAATAGGATCAATATTTTAGAGCAGTAGGCTGTCGCCTTATCCGCAAATTGGGTCGAGAGCAGTGCCTAAAGCCCATTTTGAGAAATCGGTGATTTTCTGCACAAAAATGGTGATAACTTGGTCGATTTTCAATATCTTTCACTTCCTTTTCTTTCACGGTGACCTTCCATACATAGGTAATGAAATAGGATCAATATTGTAGAGCAGTAGGACGTCGTATTATCCGCAAATTGGGTCGAGAGCAGTGCCTAAAGCCCATTTTGAGAAATCGGTGATTTTCTGCACAAAAATGGTGATAACTTGGTCGATTTTCAATATCTCTCACTCATTTTTCTTTCAGAGTGACCTTCCATACATAGGTAATGAAATAGGATCAATATTGTAGAGCAGTAGGCTGTCGCCTTATCCGCAAATTGGGTCGAGAGCAGTGCCTAAAGCCCATTTTGAGAAATCGGTGATTTTCTGCACAAAAATGGTGATAACTTGGTCGATTTTCAATATCTTTCACTTCCTTTTCTTTCACGGTGACCTTCCATACATAGGTAATGAAATAGGATCAATATTGTAGAGCAGTAGGACGTCGTATTATCCGCAAATTGGATCGAGAGCAGTGCCTAAAGGCCAGTTTGAGAAATCGTCGATTTTCTGGACACAAAAAGTGATAGATCGGTTGATTTTTAATATCTCTCACTCATTTTTCTTTCAGATTAACCTTGATTCCATAATAAAAGAGGAAGAACCAGGTTCGTTTGTGTGGTGGCTGTTGTGAAACCAGCGAATTGGGTCTAGTGCTTTTGCTCATTTCCAGTTTGGAAAAAATGATGGATTGTCACAAAAATGGTCATAGATCTGTCAATTTTAAATATATCTCACTCCCTCTTCTTTCAAGTTGGCCTTCAGTGAGTAGGCTGTAAGAGAGAATCAATATAAAAGTGGATGGTTGTATTATTTGCAATAGAATGTACTAAAATTGTAGAAATCATAACTTTTTCATCTAGTTCTCTATTTTGTTGTATGCATGATTTTAAGCACATTGAAAACTTATCCATCATCGGGAACGACCATACCAGCATGACAGCACCGCTTCCCGTCTGCTCAGCGAAGTTAAGCATGCTCGGGCTCGGTTAGTACTACGGTGGGGGACCACGTTGGAATCCCGAGTGTTGTTCTCATTTTGCGCCTTTTTTGGGATGGGAATTTTCGTGAATCAATCAAGTCCCGGGTTTACACGCAAACGAGCATGCGCGCCCATGCACGGCGTTACATACCAATCTCAACGGATCCTCCTATGAAATCATAATTCGAAAACATTTTGAACGAACGAGGATCCGTTTTTAAAATTATTGGAAATAGAGGAACATTCTTTTGGTGATGGCAATGGATAGGCTCTCGCGATACGTATGTCCCACTTGCAGGAATCGGAGTTGCTTATTTCACATACCTTTGATAGATCGTGTGTGCTTTCTGTGCATTGTGGAAGCAGAAGAAGGTCATTTCCATACTTTAGTGTACTGCCGATTCTTACTCGTGCATTCCCATCTGAATCTCACTTCTCTGAGATTGCAGTATTTTTGGAAAGAATATATCAATACCAGCTCTATTCAATCCATTCATTGAATCCATCCATCATGACTTCTGGAAATATGTTTTCTCTCCGGGCTCTTCCCCTGCTTTTGATTTTGTCTCTGCTGGTTCCCTCCGAGGCTCGAGTTGGCAGCAGCAAGCAAACAACCGATAGCGACAGCAGCAGCATTCGAAAGCTTGCGGGACAATACAATAAACCTGCCCACCCACCTGCCAACCACAATGGACACAGCTACTATCAGGCCAAACACTACGGTCAATATGATTACTACTACATCAAACGACCTGTCGATCCCTCGGAATACTATCACAACTACAAACCAGCGCCTCAGCCAACAAACAACCGACAGCCAACGATTCGACCGACGAATGCTCCCATGCCAGTGGCGACAACTACTCCCCCGCCAGTGGCAGCTACCACTCCTCAGCCAGTGGCAGCAACCACTCCCCAGCCAGTGGCAGTGGTCCCCCCAACTATTCCCCTACCTCCACCCACATTCGAGCCCACTTTCAAGCCTACAAAGAAACCCACAACTCCTCCAGTTTCGCCACCTTCCACCACACCAACCGATTCTCCCATTGAGGGAATCCCAGAGACTCTTTCTCCCACCGTACCTCCCATTGAGGGAATCCCAGAGACTCTTTCTCCCACCGTAACTCCCGTGCCTCCACCATCCTTTATGCCCGCCATTGTGGTCGATATTGTCGATAACGAAAATGTTACCAAGCCTGGCATTGGCATTAATGATGGTCCGGAAGTTGTCGTTGATTTCGAGGAACCCACCCCCATTCAATTGCGACTTGCCGACTTTGCCCTCGGCGGTGGTGAAGAGTTTAAAGATCGATCCTCCTATCAGTTTGCGGCTCTGAAACGCGTCGAACAGCAGGTTGGAGCCGAGGACATGAGCGACGTCAAGCTCGTGCAATACTATGTCTTGTACTCCATTTTCGAGTCGACCAACGCCAAGACGAACGAAATGATCAAGCAATCGCGTGCCTTTGGAGACGACGAAGCCGATATTCCCGGATGGAAGATTACCAGTGGCTGGACGGAGAACGATGTGGATCCCTGCATTGGCGACTGGTATGGTATTCTTTGTGACGAGGATCAAATTATCAACGTGGATCTCTTTGACAATGGTCTTACCGGAAATTTTGCCCCCGAAATCAAGCTGCTGGCCGGTGATGGATTTTATTCCACTGGAGCCGGAAACTTGATTTCCTTGGACATTTTCAACAACCAGATGATGTCCAACAACGGAGATAATTCCTGGATTGCCGACCTCGGATCTCAACTCGGTGAGTAAAAAACAAGCAGTAACTTGAATTGATATATTCTCGACACGGAAGTTTTGGATTGAATTCTCACAGAATTGTTTTTCGTCTATTTATTGTCTTTCATCATTTCTTTAGGATACCTTTATTTGCAAAATACTGGTTTCTCGGGCAAGCTCCCACCCAAATTCCCCGAAGGATTGGTCGAATTGGACATTGCCAATTCCTTGATCACAGGAGACCTGCAGGGAGCCGCCTTTGAAAATTTGTCGTCTTTGCGATTCCTCTTGATGGACGGCGTTCAATTCGATAGTTCGATTCCCTCGGAAATTGCTACCCTTCCCAATTTGGAATATCTCTTTGCCACGGATGCCATGCTTACGGGCGACTTGTCGTACATGGAAAACATGCCCATGATCTTTGAACACTGGGTTGATCGCAACCCCAAGCTGGGAGGACAGATTCCCAACTTTTTGGGAAGCCTGACGACTCTTCAATCCTTTTCGATTGCCGAGTGTGCATTTACCGGAACCATTCCAGAATCTCTCGGAAATTTGGGATTGATGCAACAAATGTGGCTGTACGGAAACCAACTCAGCGGAGAAATCCCTGCGTCCCTCGGAAAGCTCAGCTTTATGAGAATTTTTGAAGTGGAAGGGAACAACCTGAGTGACAGCATGCCACAGGCCGTCTGCGATAATTTTGCCAGCGGCATGCTGCAAGTCCTTGGTGCCGATTGCGAAGTTCTGGACGTAAGTAGTCGTGTTCTTCAGATGTTCATGAATTTCACATTTGAGTTCATTCATCATTTTCCCATTCGTTTTCTCAACTCTTTCTTCCTTCTTGTCGTTATTATACTTTTTATAGTGCCCATGCTGCACGTGCTGTACCGAAGACGAGTGCCGAGCGCAGAATTAGATGCTCAAATACCACAAAGTCTAGCGCAGAGAGAGCAAAACAATAGTCGTAGTACACACATTTGTACTATGTACACATGCCATCAGTTGTACATTATTATATCAAGAGTATCGAAGACAATCGCTGTTTGATGCGCATCGGTCGATTCAGTGAAGTTTCGACGGTGCTGTTTTCTATCAAACGGAGATTGGATTTACTTTTTCACGTCAGAAATGAAATTAATACCGTAATACAGTATTCATAACGCAAACATTTAGTATCAGAATTACATTTATTATTTGAATACGTGTACACATCATGGTGCCACTCTACGAAAGCTGTCGCTTTTTCAAAATGTCATTGTCATACGGGTGCCGTATACATCATGCTATCTCTAGAAATAGTGTAGCACCTAGAAATAAATTACAATGAGCTCTATCGTTAACATTAGTACTATGATTACTTTCTCTGCGAATGGCGATCATTCAAAGAGGTACAAAAGCAACCACTCTTCCACGCATTTTCTTCTTCTCTAGAGTACAATTTGGTGCTTTGTTTCTCTTGTTGTGTTTTTACATGAGATACAAATCGGCGTATAAGTACGGATTGACCAAATCTTCCGTCGTCACCAGTGTTCCTGACTGGTATGGCGAGAGGTTGAATTCCGTTCCCGTGACAATCATTTTGTTTTCTCCCAGGATATTGGGCCCATTAGCGACAAAAGCGCCGACGCCGTCAATCATACCGGCAGTTCCTCGTTCGGGATTTCCGTTTCGGTTCTTTTGTACCATTGTTCCCACAACAATCTCATAGGTGCACATGAGATCGTCGCCAAAGGAGATTCCGGTGCACAGAGTCACAAAGGTACCGACAGGAACATCGCTCATAAGGTCGTCTTCGTAATCTTCCCAAAAGTAGATCTTTCCGTTGAGAGCGAGGGTATCACCGACTCCAAAATTGTCGGGTGTGGGAGTTCCGGCCTCTTCTCGAACCATAATGAATCGGACAAAGTCCTTGTAGTCATCTCCGGGCTCGGGAGCAGGGTGATCGATGACGACGTCGGGTTTGGCGGTGTAACCTCTGCAATTCTTTCCAGATTTGTAGAGCTTTCCCTTTTTGCTGGATTTCTTGCTCTTCTTGTGGCTCTTGGAATAGAAAGATTCACAGTCTTCTTTCTCATAGATCTTTTGACCGTATCGATTGACGGTATATTTTTTGCTTTCCTGGAGCTTTCGCTGGAGTTTTCGGGATCGTCGATTCAGAGGCTTTGGCTCGTTGTCGTGGTAATTGAAGAATGGCGACAATTTGGCATTTGCGGATAGCATAATGCATCCGATTAGGACAAGAAAGAGAATTGATGATTGCATCATGTTGAATTTCGAATTTGGAAAATGTAAATTGAACTATGAATATCAACGATGACCAGACTTAATAATGTCTTTGTCGTATGAGGTGACAACTTGTGATATATGTATGTTCTTGTGAAGTAAGAGTATTGTACAGTAATTCAACGGAAGGAATCCGATGCAGCTAAGAATTTCTTTTGAAATAGAAATGCATGTGGGTTTTGAGGATAGTGAAGATTCTGGTACTTTTCACTTGATTTTTGAATCATCGTAGTTTGGAAAGAACGGCGAACAGAAATTTCACAACCGCCTCTAATAACAAACCGGGACTTTGCGCGCAACCGTTCCTCAGTATTTCTTAAGGGAAAAAATTCTCGTTAGGTCGCACTCAACTGATTCCATTAAGCAAAATGATTTTGTTAGATGGATTTAAAATTCAAATTGACATGATGAAACACTATTGCTAACGGTTGATCGATGGGATTAACTGCCGAAACTGAATCCCACATCGGAGAATATGCGTAAATTCACGATAGGGATTTGTTCGCTACAAGACTGGACATGTAACAAAAACTTGAAAAATACCAACGGCTCTTTCCCAACTAGAGCGTGACACACTATTCACATCAATTCCCAACCGTCGTTATTCCAATATTACCATAGCATAGCACATGCCTGAAGGATGGAAGAATCGACTTGCCTCCGGGCAGGAAGACTTCATCAACTCTGATGTGGGACATAATACCATTCTACACCATCGACGGCTAGATTGATCATTGTTCATTCTATTCGAATACTTCCATCAACCAACAAGTATCATTGCTATCATCTCTCTTCGACGACACAACAATAAATTGAAAAATGATTCAGAACATGTTAACAATCCTTTTCGTCTGCCTTGCGGTATTGGCGGCGGACGCAACAAAGCTTTCGGTGGATAGAATGAGAGAATTGGCACGAAGCCCAGAGATCGACGCTGCCATTCGCGGCAAGACACTCAAAGAATTGGGCGTCAAACAAGCTCTGGAAAATCGGGAAAGACGACGAGCACAATTTTTGGACGATTCGGAGCCTGAATTGACTTTGAGCTACTTCTCGGTAAGTACAATGTTGATGATAAGCAGGTATTGTCGAATTTAGCACGACGACACGAAAGATTCTTTTTATTTCACACTTTCTCACCAACTGCAATTTTCTCAAACATTCATATCCGATTCTTATCTAGGTTTACGACGAATTCGTTACCACCAACATGACTGCCCTCGGTGAGACCTCTGGATCCCGTGGAGTCATTTACGATGTCTTGGCCAAAGACGAAGGCCTCATTGAAGAGCACGTCGAAGGAGCCTTGCAGGGATCGTGCTCTCTGGTTTCGTCCGACGGAAAGCAACTCTGCAGTTTCGAATTCTTTTTGATGGATCCTTCCACTGGATCTTTGGGCACCGTTGTGGCTACCGGAACCGTCAAGAACGAAGTCGACACCAACAGCATTTTAATCATTGAGGCAACCGGTGACGACTTCATCGGATACTCGTCAGGCATGGTCATCATCAAGTATACCGCGATTGGCGCACAAACCGTTATGGATTTCGAACTCGCCATGAAATGAGTTGTCTAACGTAAAACATGATTGCGGACGACGAATCAATACGGCACTATGCTGTTTGATGAAGGGAGGATTGGCATAGGACAGGAGCAACTACGAATGATACACAGTGCAACGCAAGAAATTTGCGTTTGTTTCCGCACTGCATGTGTTCAGAATACACTCCGACACTTGTTGTCCGATCCACAAAACTATCAATCGCGATTGAAATAGAACTAGAGTTTGCTGCGAGATACCCTGGAGTAGACAACCATCAAAATCCAGAGCACCACGACAAACGTCTTTGTAATTCTTGTACTTTAAAAACAATATATTTTCTCCACATAGTGATTTATAGGTCTACAACACGTGGCGAAAAACTGAATTATAACTCCACAAAAAGAAGGTTCGCAGCTCAATTGCACCGATTCACAGAAGCATCGAAAGCATACTCGGTTCGCAGTGAAGGAGCAAGGTTCTATGACGAACAAGTACGTACAACCAGTAATTTACCGAGATGGCGGCGCTGGTGGATACTTGTTCCACCACTTGCGAAAAAGCGGATATACTATCTCTTTGATTGTGGTTGCGAATTAGTTTGGGAAGAGCCACCACTGTCAGAACCCATGGTGGCATTGGGTTCGCGATTGAGAAACAAATGATTTATAGTTCACCAAAAAGCTACGTCCACAAAGGAACAACGAGTGAATGAAAGGTCCACAAAAAGAGAGCAAGCGCGCTTGAAAGAACGTGACGAAGTTGCGCGCTCAAAGGAATTCCTTCGAAACGATGGCATTACAACATATATGGCAGAATAAGAAACATCGACTTAAAGGTTTCCAGAAAAACTTCTCTTCTCTCTACGATGACAATTAGCGCTTCCAATGACATACGTGATGGTGATTCCTACACCACTGATTCTATTCTCATATTATGTGAGCGGTTCGCAGTGTTGACGCAAGAACCAGAGGAGAGAAAAGCTTTGCCTCTTTCGATGAGCGCTTGGAGCACTTAGAACGCTGAGGATGTGATCAAGCATACGATTGTTAAACAAAAAAATCGTGGAGGCAAAAAGTCGGACAAGAAAATAATATGGTGTGGTTGCGGTGATTCTATTTCTGCGATTCACATAATGTGATTTGCGGTTCGCAGTCGTGGTGGAGCAAGAACCATAGAACCGAAAAACTTCTTTCGATGAGCCTTTATTATAGCGCTTTTGATGAGAGAAAAGTGTGCGAGTGTTAAACAAAAAAGTTGTAGATTTCGTTGTGAGCGAGTCGAACAAGAAAAATGACATTGAGTGGTTGTGGTGACTGCCCCATGATAATTATGGTAGCTAGAAACAAATACCGGCACTATCGTTATAGCGCTTGCAGAAAATTTTCTCTCTCGCTATCTCTCGACGACGATTAGCGTTTCCAATGCCCGTGGAGGTTCCTTGTACACTGATTCACATATTCGTGTATACCGCAATGCTTTCGATTTTTATTTACCGCAATCGGTTCGCAATCTTGAAGCAAGAGCAAAACTAGTTTGTGCCTTCCAAGAAATTACAACTTCCGAAAAATGTTTTTCCGATTAGAAAATTGGGACAAGAAGTATATGAATGTTAAATAAATTCTTTACATAAGGTAAGCCAGTTTGGATATTTATATAATGGTACACTATGAACGCGCTACGTCATTCCAAGAATTCCCCAACTTTCGATAAGTCCCAAGTTTCAAAATACTCTTTATCTCTTTCTAGCACTTAATAGAGCATCACGATTAGAAACATTCTCCAAATATATACGTATTAAATCCTGTATTATACATGTTAGTTATACTACTTTTGTAGTTCTAATCGTCGTTATGCTGCGTCGGCACAGACGTTTTGGGTCAAGAGCGGAGCCGCGTTGGCCAAGAACCCCTCGAGATCGATGCACTTGGGCTTGTTGTTTCGAGGGATGTTGGGACTCGAAGAAGTCTCCGAGTTGTTCCACGGACGATTGTTGGAATCCACCAGCGACATGGTCACCGATAGAACTTGTTGTAGATAGTGTTCGTGTTGTTCTTGGTTTCCCGTAACCTGGTGGACGTGTGCGAGATTGTTGCACAAGATCAACTTGAATTGAACGTTGCTTCGATCGTCCTCGTATTGTTTTTCGAGGGCTTGGTAGGCCACCTCGTACAACTTGAGTGCCTTGGTGAGGTCCGTGTGGGCCTGGCGAGTAGGCCCGGTCTTGTGGATTTGATCCATGGCGCGTTGGTGGCAGACCACGGCCAGATTAAAGATGGAAACCATGCTCAAGACCATGATTTGTTTCGAATGAACATCGTGGTGGGCGTGTGTGAGATCCGGAACCTGGATCAAATCTTCATACAAAAAGACTTGTTGTTGTTGTGGTTCTTGCGAAGTTCCACCCACTTTGTTTCTTCGATCCTGTCTTCGTTGAAGGAATCGTCTTCGAATGGTTTCTTCGGAGCGATTGTCGGAAATGTTTCCTCGAGAGTCTGTGGTTCGAAGCTTGCGATGAATGTTGCAGTTGCGAATGTAGTCTTCCGAATAGTGGATGCACTGATCCAAGGAGAGGAACTGGCACTCACAATGATGACTTGCACTTGTAGTAGTAGTTTCTTCGTTGGCACTCTTCTCGATATAGGATCGTGATAGCTGGAGAGCCTTTGCGAGAGATTTGATGGCTCGTTCGTGTTGTCCTATTTGAAGACACATAGCGGCACTGTTGTTCATTTTCTGAACCCAAGAGTAGATTGTTTGTGGAGAAACAGAAGACGTCATGATGAATTTGTTTTGATGATTGATGTGATTGATGATTGTGATGTTGTCGGAACAAAAGTATGATGTTTCGAATTGTGTGATGATGTGATGGATTATAAAATTTTATGAGTGTGACAATGAGAGAGGAACAATTGGAGTAACAGGCTGAGGGTTATTATGTTCTGCTTTTTTGATTGTGACAGAATGGAAGAATTGCTTCGTGCGTTCCTGATAAAAAACGCAGTCCATCCCATCAAATCAGTGATGTTCCCTGCCTTCATCGCGGAGAAACTGCACCCAATAGCCAAATTGAGACCTCGATTTCGTTGTCCATCTGCGGAAGAACAATCAATTTTCAGAGAACCTACCGAAGAACACGTATGGCTCGTGCCTTTTCCTCTGATTCGCTGAAGCCTTGTTTCTTATAGACGGTGACACTTATGTTCCTTGCGAACAAAATGAGGGGTGGGGATAAATAATGTACCATCCACTGAAACTATAATTAAGCAAAATATGGTCGGCAAGACTCTTGTGTGACAATAAGAATAAAATTCAAGCATGCATTATGGGAAAATGCTTAAGTTTTATTGGAAGATAGAACCGAGTGCCTATTCTTCTTGGTAGTATGAGATCTCCGGCGAAGAAAAACTTCGAAAATGAGAACCCTATCGCAATTAGGCCTCCACCGGCTTAAGAAACCTTTCTTCTCTTTTTTCAGACCAATAAATAACCGAAACCTTGAAGATTTTCCGTTTGAGCATAAAAGGAGGGAACTTTGCAAGAATGAGCATAAAAAGTGGGACATTCCGCATTGCTGCCTTGTTTAATTATGGAATGAAGTTGAACGTGTCATCCCAGAAATATCAGAAGAGCGGAGAATTATTTATTTCGATGTTGCACCTTGCCTTCAATTTTTAAACAACAAGACATGCATTGTTATCTCTATCCATGAGGCAGTAATCACAAAACCTGTATTTATCGCTCTCATGGGACGCAATTATGGCGCGCATAGGACCAGAGTGAGATCCGAGTTTCACGTGGGAATTCTCGGAAGGCACTTGGGGATTCGCAGAATTCCAGCGATTAACAGTCCTATCCTTTCCACCGGAACGGCTATCAATGAACGAAGTCAAAGACTAAGTGATTGAAATCGCAAGAAGAGTAATTGAAATTACAAGAAGAACGCGGGTTCGTACTTTTTTTACTTAATCTTTTCCAAGTCCCGCTCAAATGGAAGAACACTTTCGATAACGATCGATATGAATCTCCATCGAGAAGAATTCGTCCGTCGGGATTGAAGATGGGACTCGCTCACGAGCCGTCATGGACGGTGGCATGACAATCTCGGAATTAAGGATTAGAAGCTATTCTTTTGTTTTCCTGCGACCACGAGCTTCTTCTTTACCCGTTTGTGTGTGCTGTCGTTGCTTCCAAAAACTAGAGGAGTTCGATGTGGCACGTCATTGTTGAACTCTTTTGTGTGTTGAAGCTTCTTCTTTGGAAGTTCTATTTCATGTCACGACCGAATTGGTTCGTTTCTAGATATAATGTTGAGATGTTGTGTTTCCGGAGACCCACAACTTCTTTTGGTTCTGCAGAAAAATGATGTGAGATTGGAATCGTAGTTCGACTGATTAGACTGGACTTTGATGAGAGAATGTAATTCTCGTTCGACACATTGGACTACTGTAGGATGAGTTCCATTTTTTTGAGTCTCGTTTGGATCAAGTCCCGGCGCTTCCCAGCCACCGATGATCCACAACTCATTTTTAACTGTCGTTTGCAGTCTCACGTCTGTGCTTCACAACTTCGCGGGGATGAATTATTATTACGAACCGGGAAAGGAGTTGTTTCCGTGATAGTAGCACGTGATAGACGACCAACGGAAATCGAGAATTGAAATTACAAGTTTTGTACAGAAAGTAGAGAAGATAGCAAAGAAGTTTGGCTTTGGACAAGGCAGAAGGAGGAGAAGAAGAATGGTGGTACGATAGTAGAGAACAGATACGAGTACATTATAGAACAAAACAAAACGATAGACTATTCAACCAAATACAGCAAACACTACAATCAAAATGGGAAAGAAGAAATCGAAATCCGGAAAACAAAAACAAACCAAAAAGAAGGGCGGAAGCAGCCTTCTCGGAAAGAATGGAAACAAAACTAAGAATTCTGCTCAGAGTAACAACGACATTCGAATCTTGTGTTCACTGCCAAAACCCCGGGCCAACAAACAACAATATAATGGACTCCAATCACAGTCGCAAGTGAAATTGCAGCAACAAACAAAACAGCAACATCAAAACGAAAAGGAGGACTTTGATAGACAAATGAATTCCTTGGTGGAACGTTCAAGAGCTGCTGTAAATTCAAATAGAAGAAAGTCCGGACGTCGGCGCAAGCATCCCGAATCCAAATTAATGCAACAAATTGCAATGAAGCCAGCTTCCTTTTCTCTGGAAAAATCCACAAAACAACTCTATGAAGAAACAATGCAACAGATGGGACAAATCATGACGACGACGACGACGACAACGAACAACAACACTATTCCGGGACTGCCACCACCAACCGCAACCAGCAGTCTAGCCCGGGCAGCAGCGGCAATTCCTTCATCCGAGCGGACACCGATTATCAGCAATGCCGCGTCCCATCGAACGTCTTTTGTGCAAAATCCAGTGCAAATTGCCGGAATTGCAAGCATTGGAAACAACAATGCAAGTCAAAAGCAAACCAATCGCAACTCCTTTTCGGCACTTACCGGAAACGATAGCGACGACGACTCGAACAACACGGACGAGAATGCCGAGATTGCCCGGGCCAACACGATTCGATTTGCCCCGGCAAGTTTTAATATGGCCAGCAATTCACAGAGTCAAATGCTTCCCACAAAGACACCACCGACAACGCCCACGACCAATCACCACTTTCGTCACACTCATAGCAAACGGGCCACGAGTTTGTTTTCGACGATTGCGGAAGAAGAAATCGAAGAATTGCAGTATCAGCGACAGACGGGAAAACTGGCAGAGGAAAGTGGTATTTCGGCGAGGCACCTCAATAGTAGTTATATCAACGCGACTGCCGACGACGATGATGATGATCTGTAGTGCAACAATCAACATCGAATATAAATCGTCTTGGCAGCAGCATTTCGCGTTTTCTAGATCATGACGACGAAATAATACAACATTATAACTTACTATAATAGACTATTATTATTGATTATTAGTTCACAGACGTATAAAGAGTTATGAAAACTGCCGGCAGTGGCAGTTGCACTGCGTAGTTTATGCCGCAACAACAAAACGCAATCGCAAAAATTAAGAAATTTCCTTTTGCGACTCCGTCTACGACAAAGAAAACCACGACTTTAGGATTGATAGTTACAATGGCCATCCATTTCGATTTTTGCCCTCTAAAAGAGTTTCAGGAGGACATACAAGACAGGATTTCCCGCCGGATCGAACTGCACCATGGCGTATCCCTGGGTCGTCGTCTGCAGGGAACCACCCGTCCCGGTCACTAAAAATCGCCCACCGATATCGTCGGCGGTACCGGCCACCATGACGCTTCCGTATCCGCCAAAGTTGTCCGTGTCGATTTTGTGGTAAATGTCGCAGTAACTCAGCTCCTTGTTGATGTCGCTGGTCACCGTACAAGACCCGCTGGCGACTCCAAGTTCTTCCGCCTGGGTGACGATTCGGCCGGTAAAGCCGAATTTCGTTCCAATCGTAATGTCCTCCAGATTTTGGGCACCGTTGGAATACCGAAAGTCCTCCATGACCTGTGTTGTGAAGTGTGAAAAGAAACCAATGTTAATTTGTTGCAATAAACACAACAGCGTCCATATGATCAAAATGTCTTCATGACAATGACAAAACAAATATGTACTAGCACCAACTTACAATCATGAAGGAGATTTCCGTGGGTTCGAGCTTGGGAGAAAGATCGGCGGTTCCCCCTCGTGGTCCTGTTGCCACAGAGGCTCGTCCAATAACAACGTCGTCCCGGACGGTGTCCGAGGCAAATTCCGTGGCAGGTGCCTCTTCAGTCACGTTGTCTACCGGGACAAGGTCTGGGACACTGAAAAACACCGAGTCATCGGTTTCATCGACATCAGCCATGGTTTCGTTCTGAGCGACGATGGTGGCGTTAATTTCGTTTTGGATGGCAACCGTGGCGTTAGTTTCGTTTTGAGTGTTAACCGTGGTGTTGGCATGGTGTTCTTCCTGGATTTCCACGAATTCGGCAACGTTTAGCGAGTGGTTGCTGGCAACCTCGGTTTCGTTGACATCGACAATGACGTCCTCGTAATCGATCTGCCCGGCATCTTCCTCGACAACTTGAGCGGCCTCGACAACGCCAGCGGTAAATTCCTCGACTTCGGTGACATTTTCCACTACTTCCGTGGCATTTTCCTCAACTCGAGCTTCAGCGACTTCGGAGTGATCGTGAGTATCGTCATCGTGATTGTGGAGAAAGTCCGAAAGGGAAACTTGTTCCTCTTCGGAAGTAGTCGTTGCGGTCGTCTGGAGGGATCGCATCTCGAAGAACTGAAGCCTTCGGGCGCGTTCGAATGTGTGGAGAACGCTATTCACGTCCACGGGCATCTTGTCCTTTTGGAGGCCCATTTTGACAATGCCTGCCTCGCAGGTGCTGAGGGCGACAAACGCGACGAGCGCGAGCATTGAAATTGTTGTGTTCATGGCTTTGGTATTGCTTGCGTATAAATTCGATTGGTGTGTAGTACTTTGTGAGTGATAATGTGTTGCTTCCGTTGGCTTAGTCTTTGTCTCCTGGATTCTTTCAACGGGTGATGGTGGACCAACAAAGGCGTTTTAGAAACTTGTAGACGATTTCAGTCGGATGCGAATGTAGCACAGAATGCGTTGTGCATGATAGGCAATAAGAAGATCATAATTAAACCCGGATGGGAAGATGGGCATGTTTTGTGATGTTGGTATGTAGTCGGGCGGAGGTTCGGCAGGCGACTTCATTCAAATTTCAAAACTGATCCGGGAGTCAATCTTTCGCCATCTCTCCGTGAATGATTTATTCGAGTTAGTCCTTTGAAAATTTCTCTAAATTTTTTCACTATGCGCACGAAAGAAAGAAATGAGTGGTTGCGCGCGATGTAACAGACGTTCGGAGTGTACCATGAGTCTAAACGGGTTGAAGATTTTGGTTCATTTTGATTCATTTTTGTTCGCGTCGGGCGAGCCGTTAGGTTTCAGCGATCCTTCCCACGACTTTCTCACTCGAAGTGTCGCCAAACGGTTCCATCGCCGGTAGCAGTTCCATGGTGCAAATATGGCGCACCCGAATAAGTATCGGAAAATAGTAGACATACTAGCCCTAGCCAAAAGCAAGTTCCTGGCCGCCAAAACCTGATTAGAAGAACAACACCCCGTAACGCTTCATTCATCAAGTTGGAAATTCGGTTATCCGATTTCGATAGTGTGTGATAGCTGGATGTTTTTTATTGAAGGGAGGAAAATTCCTTGAGTTTGACATCCATTCCTTCCTTTGCTCAAGTTGATTGCTTCAATCGAGAACCCAACAATCTGCATCGCAACATTTAATCGGGGAACTTTTTCGATATCGACGAGACAATACAAGTTTAGTCGCCCTCTCAATCATATTATTCATAAGAGATTAGAACAATGAAGTCGCTGTTAACAGCACTTCTCGTTCTCCTCCTTGCCTTCCACGCGACGGCATCAAGTCTCCGGGGAAGCGAAAATACGAAACACAACAATCAGGAAACAGGGAATGACGAACGGAATCTACAAGGGCTATTTAGTAGGTTCTCCGATGCTCCATCCGATATACCTCTTTTCATCGATGGAGCTATTTATGTCTCCCCAAGCCCAACAAAAAGCTCAACGGCATCTCCGACGCTCCGCCCAACCTCCTTTCCCACGTGGACGTTCAAAGTTCCAGATTCGCAACGCATCGAAGAGGCCAAGGCACCGGATGTTTGCGAATTTTGCCCGCGGGGATGCTACTTTGGCAACAGGCTTGTAGATTTTGGACGGGGAGCCCAAGCTACTTGCGACAAGATTATGGACATTGCGCCACGCTTGACGCCCTTTCAGTGCAACGTTGATCGGGAACGTATCGAGAGCACCTGCTGTTGCCAATCGGGGCCAAACGCCGAGAGTCGAGTGGATCCTGACATTGTCATCCCGTTGCCTGAAGAGGAAGAAACTCCGGAAGCCGATGAGATTGGTGCCTGCGACTTTTGCGTTAACGAAATTTTTCTGAATGATCCAGTCATTGAATTTAATAGAGGGGATTCGGTGAGTTGCAGGGGTTTCAAGGATCTCTTGGAAATGGGAACCATGCCCGAGGCGTTCTGTCGCATGGAACGTGCAGCCATCGAGGATGCCTGTTGCCAACGGACGGCCGACTCCGAACCCGTCGAAGTTGTCACCAGAACTTCTCCTGAGAGCCGCGTCAAGGATGTGGGCATCAATTTGGCGCCGCCGCCTGCTGCTGTGACACCGAGGGTGGAAGAAAAAGAAGAGGAGGACGACGAAGATGATGATGGTTCTTGTAGCATTTGCGAAGGGAAAAGATTCATCATTGGCCCCACTATCAACTTTTCGACTGGGGATTCGGTGAGTTGTGCGGGGCTCAAGAGTTTGGTGGGGATGGGATTACCTCCGACATTCTGCAAAAACGAACGAGCTGCTATCGAGGCAGCCTGCTGTCCGTCGGAAGAAGTCATTGAGCCAGTTGTGTTCGAACCTCTTCCCGTTACCGTCGTCGAACAAACTTTCGTTGAGGAAAGTAACCCCGATGAAACTTTCATTGAGGAAAATGCCTTCGACGAGATCAGCGTTGAGGATAGTGCGAATGCCGATATCATCAACTCGGTACCTGCTTCACCGATATTTAACGAAGATCCTTGCAGCTTTTGTGTCGGTCAAACATTCATGAAGCAACCAATCATCAACTTTAGGAGTGGAAATGATTCCGTCAGCTGCGGGGGGCTGAAGGAGTTGCTTCAAAGGGGTTTGCCTCCTATGTTCTGCAGAGCCGAACGGGTAGCCATCGAGGAAACTTGCTGTCGTCCGCTTACTACGGCCGAGTCCATAACGAGCCCAGTCGTCGAACCGAATTCGGTGCCAGGCACTCAGCTTCTCGCTTCACCAACAGCCGAACCGACGGGAGAGCCAACTATGAAACCAACATCTGAACCAACCGCTTCACCATCGACTGTACCGACTGCAGAGCCTACTAACGAACAAACTACTGCACCAACAACAGAGCCAACCGTAAATCCAACGGCAAAGCCGACAACAGAACCCACCGCAAAGCCAACTCTAGGGGAAATCATCGAGTCAGAAACCCAACCAGTCTCAGATTCTATCTCCGTCTCGTTGACGGGGAGTTCGAGCACAGATAATATTGTGGGAGAGACAGAGGCTTCAACAGAAACAATAAGGGGAAGAGGAGAAATTGTGCAAGACGAAGTGGAATCCAAAGAAGTGGCCAGAGAACACAATCGCCAGGGATTTTTCGAAGACCCTACGAGTAGCATACAGGGTCAGAATAATGCAATTCGAGACATAGCAGGACCTCTTATCTCCACAAAGCACAATCGTCGACAGGGTTTTTTCGAGACGATGATCGACCAAGGTCAAGATGAAATCCATCTCGACCAAAATTCCTACCCTCTCTCCTCATCGAAGAGCCAAGAGGGATTTTTTGCAGACGAAATTAATTTGGAGAAATCACGGGTCGAACCTCAACCTGATGACGAAAATACAGGTAGCACCGGAAAGAGAACTGGACTTTTCAAGGATGCCCATCAAGATTCCCTAACTTGGTCGACAATCGATACACGGAGCACTATTTATGATACTGATCAGAGGGACTATTTGGTTTTCGCTGGAGGCCTTTATCGAGGTAGACAGGTGACAACATCCTTTTGAGCGCGGGGCAGCTTGCGGTGACAAAAATGTGCTATCAATCATTATCACCCCAAAAATCTATCGTCAAAAACATGCTTTGATATCGGCATTTCGATATCTACAAATTTCAAACCAATAAACAAATTCATAATACCAAACTGTAAGATTAAAACTTTACACAAACTCATAAAAGGAATTCAAACCAGACTTGTCTTCTCATCAATACTTCCGTAATTTGTATTACTGCTTTCTAAATCGTTCGTAGGATCTTGAAAAAAGTGAATTTCGTGAGTATGATTGTCCTCTTCCTCGTGGGCCTCCTCCTGGGCACGAGTAACGGCATTGACAATTTTAGGGGTTGGCTGTAGGTAGTATCCAGCATGTCGGAAGCTACGTCTCATTCGATCCTCCACGACCGCTACCTGGGTTTTGGCAACTTTTTCGGAGCGAGCTATAATGTCATCAAGGAGATCGGCGGGGTTGTCTTTTTGATCCACACGGATATGCTCTTTAAAATTTCTTAGGGTTTTGTCCACCGCAGCTCGTGGTCCAGGAATGACAAATGGGAAACCCCTCCACTCAATGATAGTTTCCGCTCTGTAGATGCGCAATTTGCATAGAAAGAAACAAAGAAGATGGCCGTGTCAATCGAATATCATTTGATAGAGTCAATAGTAAAGGCAACGTAGATAGAAACTCACAGTTGGAAATAAAGAGCAATGAGAACCTTTTCCCACGCAACCAAGGTGTGTTTCTTGGACGTCAAGAGGGATTCGTTGATACACTTAATTCGAGTTTCCATCACGTTGAACGCGTTGGCAACTCGAACTGGAACAAAAGAGTCAACTTGATCGACTGCCTGTTTGAATTGCCTAGTCAGACTATCTGTTGTTTCTCTCTGCACTTGTGTCTTTGGCTTTTTCTGTTCTTCCTCGTCGTCGCTATGTTCCCCATCGTTTTTCACGGGAGGTGTTCCATCGGCACCCTCCTTGCCTGCCTTCACTCCCTTCTTTTTCTTTTTCTCCTTTTTGCTACTGTGTTTGCTGCTCTTGCTGTCATTGTCGGAATGAAACCTACGGTCATTCCCGAGATCAAACCCGTCGGTCAAATCTGGGTCTTCGATCAGTGCTTTTCTCATACTTTGCATCCTGTTTTCAATGCGACCATGTCTTGCGTTCTGCCACATTTTCTTCAGAGTAGCGGAAGCAGATCGATGGAAGCCAGCTCGTGCACCATAATTCAATTGCTTTGAAAGAGATTGACTGTAACGAAACAAAGTGAGAGAGGTTTGATCGACGAACGAGAAGAAAAAGACGACAGCATCGAGAGACCAACGGAAGGTGAACTTGAAAGTGAATTCAGCGAACTTACAATACCGATAAGACAAGCTGGAGACACGCGACGGTAATACTGAGCCAAGTCTTCATGTCCGCATCAGTGATCACCTGCGAAGTCCCGAAAATCGAGATGATAGCGCTCAGGAGAGTAATCACCATGGTGGGAGCAAAGAGAACATAATTATTGATAGCTTCGTAGTGAAGAGAAGCGATTTTTTGCATAAGCATTTCTTTGATGACATCGGCCAAGATTTTGTCATAGTTCGCATTACATCTTCGGAGAAGAGTTTCTTTGAATGGGTCACCGCCGGCAACAAGGGTCTCGAAAGAGGTCAAAGCATTGGGTGCCCATTTCACCGATCTCGCATCTTTTGCCATTTCCCCATCATGTTGGGATATCATCGAATTGGTAGACATGTTCGTCATCTTGAAAAACTACCACGTATATGATTCGAAACTAAAGCAAAACACCAATGCATCAACTATCGAACAGAGATGATCTGTTCGACAATAGATGGATTATGGGCGGTTTTGTGGCCAATTTTTGAACCGTTACCGATTTCGTGAAAAATCTACCGTACGAAGATTTGTACAGGATGTGAAGTACGTAGAGGATGTGAAGGAATGAGGCGTACACCGAGCGAATAGACGTGAAAAGATAGCAAATAGATGTTATTCTTCGCGGTCCACGAAGTTCTCGAATTTTGTGCGTGATGACTAGAGTACCATATTTAAAAATCCCAGATACTTCATGATGAACTCTAAAAACATATTCCATCCATCTTTCATTAGGTATGTGACGCCAAAGGAGAGTTAGTTAAATGGCATTGCGGCTTGATTCCGAGATATTACTATGGGCAAGAATTTTTTCTCTTGTCACGTTCTCTCTATTGGCGCCAAAATGAAAATTCCATTAAGATGGAGATGCACCTCGATGATGACGTCAAAAAGAGGGGCTTTAATCAACAGAGTGATTTCGTAGTACAATACATACGATTAATAGTGTTCATACATACTTTGATGACGTAAGACTCATCCCGGGTCGTCGGTACATTTTTTAGAAACAGAAATGTTAACTCTAACTTTAATATTGATCCAGAGCAAACCGTTTACTTCGATTGTAACGCTTCATGGCATCCCATGATGCATGCCCGCTGCGGAATGTTATATTCAAATCCGTATAAACTTTAAATACGAAACTACTGCAACAGAACAATCATGTCGCGCGGCATCATAAAAATAAATTTCGGTTATTCATTCCAACGACGTCTGTTGTCAGCTCATTTTCTTTCTTTCTTCCCATCTTGTTTTCTTTTCTTTCGATCCGACAAAAATACGAAAAGAACAAACTCAACAATCGAAGCTTCTATTCTTGCTAGTTTTTGAGCTACGAGAAGGACAAGAACAGCAATCCAAAATAATTCATGCATCATGCGACAAGGAGAGGAATTTTCAACAGCAGGAGAACCAATGTCTCCTTCCTGTAGGGCAATCGATGACGAAACAAGCGAGGAATCGGTTCCAACCATTGATGCCAAATGTCAAAGTACCAGAGGAGAAACTGCTGATTTGAAAGCAGAGCGGGGTTCATGTCAAGCCGAAAATCGTGACGCTTGTTCCGCAGCGACAATCGAGAGAGAGGATGAGCGACTGCCCCTCCACGAGCAACGATGCCCCGATTCGGTATGCTACCATTGGGACAGCAAAACAACGAATTGGGGAGACGAGGAACGATTGGATGCCCTCACTAATGATCGCGATCACGACCATTGTTCTGAAGAACGAGAAGAGGCTCCCTCCGAATCGGATTTCCATGACCAACACGAATACGAACAGCAGTTGCTCCTCCTCGACGAGGAGGAAGAGATGATGCGACGCGAGTGGGAAGAAGCCGATCGTGAATACGAAGAAAGCCGGACGACGGCTATCCTCGACGAGCTGCAGCAGATTCACAATGAAGAATATCCCGAACAACATCGCACAGAAGAAACAATACCAGAAACTACCGCCGAAAATTTTGTCGAAATCGACGAAGAGGAGGAAAACGATTTTCTCGACCCCCTCCTCCTACCTCCAAACGATTCCCAGATGGAGGAACTAGTTGCCTCGTGTGACCGCCGTGATCGAGAGAATCCAAATCCCGTGGGTAGTGCTACGAACAACAACCCTCGGGCATCGGGAAACCTTGCAACGGCATTTTCCTGCGTGGTGTGCCTCTCTGCCCCACGAACGCATGCCTATGTTCCGTGTGGACATTTTTGCGTGTGTTTCTCTTGTGCCAAGCAGCAAACCCAGCAGCCAAGAACACTCGCTGCGGCGTCCTCCTGTCCAGTCTGTCAACAACCTTGTACGAGGATCATGCGGATCTTCGTCCCATAACTTTGCTACAACACACGACGTGTTGCCGCTACTAAAATGTGTTATATTTCAATCGATGATGTGTATGTAAAATAAAACAGATTATTAAAATCACAGAAATAATGTAAATCATCTAAAATCACAGTTGTCGTGTAGAATATGCGCCATCAAATGGCGGAAAATAAAATAATAAAAAAACAACGAATTCTTCCCCACCCTAGGCAAAGATCAGAAGAGGCAAAATGATCGTGCTTCCCCAAAAGGTAGAGACGAAGACCTTGCTTTGCAAGTTCTTCCGAGATGCCGACGATGACACTTTAAACCAATCTTTCACCTTGTTCATGGATTTATCCACAAAGGTGCTGACCTTATTCTCGTTGGCAATAGGCGTAACGTCGATGCGAATTGAAAGAGTGCCCACAATTGGAAGATTGGGGTTGCTCGAGATCTTGTCCCACGATTGCAGGTCTTCATTCTGCCAGCTGCCCGTGTTGGGACTCTCTGCCCGCAAGTAACTGGGATCTATCGATTCGTTTGGCTCTAGTACATTCTCTGTTCTTCTCCGCAACAGCCTGTCAGAGTCGCCAGAGTCTTCAGAGCCATCGGAAACGTCCTTTTCCTGTGTCATAGTTTCCGTAAATAACGGTGTCGGATTATAAGTGCTCTCGGCATACAGAGCATTTATTCTAGCAATGTTATCCTGCTCAACGGTGCTCTCAAGATACACAATGCCTCTGCATATGAAAAAGGATTTTCCTTCGGGAAAGATCCCCGCTAGATCGCCGTTGATGACGGAACTGATGCTAAGGGTTCGGTTGTTGGTGATGATTCCTCCGTTTTTCTTTGTATAGCCCATGATTTCTCGATCGATTCGTGTGTATGGGTTCGGAACTCCGAATTGGTCGACAATGGTGGTGTTGCGAATACTATTTTCGCAGACAATGCTCTGGAAGCCAAGCACTCTATAATCCTTCTCGTAGGACTTTGTTGGGCCCACGCACAACCTAAAAGTCTGTCCCAGCTTAAAGGTTCGATCCATATCGTAGGCTCCCGGCACATCGCTCTCGTCGGGGGCACTGCAGTGATACGTGGTTACTGGGACAACAATCTCTGTGGGCAGTGTGGGAGCTGGTGTGGGCAATTGCGTAGGTTTGCTGGTGATATTGTACCGCAATGGAAGATACGTTGTCAACCCTTCTTTCGGTCCATAGGGCGTGTTGGAGTACATTTTGACCTCCGACACGCCTTCTTGATATCGCGTATAGCCATTGGCAGCAACTGGTTCCGAAATCTCGACCTTGAATTTCGTGTCCACATAAGAGGTCACATTTCGCTTTTTGAAGTAATCGTCATTGAAATCATCGTCCTCGCTTTCGTAGTCGGGATCGATCAGCTCGAGGCGGACGCAAAATTCCAGTGATCCAAAACCAACATTGGATCGGAAGGGGTACCAGATATTCATAATAGAACGAGATTGTTCCATGTAGTAAAAGGGATTCTTGAGAGAAAAATTGAGGGTAGCCAGTCTCCCGTTGGTCGACCGCGGATGGCACTCGATTGATTGGTTCTTCATGACGGCATTGTAGTCGTCGAATCGTTCTACTTTATAGTCAAAATTGCTGACTTGGTCGTCTAAACCAGTCATGTCGACCAATCGTTGCCCCAGCATGATCCCCTCTTCGTCGCAAGGCTTGAGGCCGAATTCCATCCCTCCATACATTTCTACAATGAGCGAGTCCTGGTAATAGCCCAGGTTACTGTCTAGCTGATCCGGGTGCATCTCAAAGTATACCTGTCCGTCCAGTGTTGTGTTGGTGATTCGAACAATCTTCCCAATGCCCCTCCCAATTCCGGTAACACGGTTTGCCCCGCGCATTCCGGTTGGCTGGATAGATCCGTAATTGATTTCATACTACGACAAGATACAAAATTAGCAGCGGGCGACAAAGAGTAAGTGAGGCACACATTCAATATAAGCAAGACAAATAGTATACTTTCTCCTGAACAAAATTCCTCAAACAAGAAACAGGCCAAGGCCTTGGGCAGTTCAAGAGTTGGACGTACCTCTTGATCTATGTTCCTCCAGACTTCGGGTTCGGAATCGTCGGGAGGAATCCATCCCCATTTTCCAAATTCCAAGGCGCAAGTGGTATTGTCGGCGTCGGGATCTTCAAGAACGCAGTTACAATTTGGATTGCACTGATCTTCCACGCATACATACGGAACTTCGGCATTTGCAAATAGGGAACCGAATACACTGTAGTTGTTTCTGTCGCAACCGTCAATCGAAGATCGGCAAACCTTCTTCTGACTTTGGTTGTAACCGAAGATCAGAAGCAGTAGAGGTAGCCCTGAGCGGCAACGCAAAGGTCGTTTCATCTCTTTTGTGATCCCTTCCTCTCGGTGGTATGTTCTACCACGAGCGAAGGTCTTGTCCGTTTACAATCTTTCTGGGGAGCGATTCCAATTTATTTCTTTGTTCATCTTCCCTGTCACAGAGGTATCGTCGAGGGGCTGCGATGCTCCGTCTCATTCAGTTTTGTTCTAGAAGGCCGAACAGATGTTTCAACTTATGATGTGGGAAAGAATCGGAACGTCATGAAACTTGTGAACAATTTTGATGGAACTGGAACACTTCCGTACTATCCGTTGTGCTGTTTTCACAACGAAGACAATATTTGTGTCATTGAGTCCACAAAAGGAGGCGATCCATAATTTTTTTCTCAATGGAATCACTTATTGGCTCCTGCTTTTTAGGATTCCCCGAAATCGATGAAATGTTAAATGCTGGAATTTTCAACTTACAAGTTCGATGGGTTGTTTCTTCCTAATGGCGCGATTCCTTCACATCTGGGCGGCTTCTCAAAAAATACCGTTTTTAGTTCTTATGTGTCCCACTTACTCGGTCATAAGTCCCATTTTTGAAGCGTGACACGACTCGATGAATTTGGAAACCTACTACTGCCTCATCGTGACGTGAAATTCGATTCGATTCCCAAATTCCGTCATTTGCCACCAAATACTTCGTATCGTTGTTCGACGTTCTACTTTTGCGAAGCAATCCTATGTTAAAAGCATTTCTATATCTATTGCTCTATTACATTCAAGTTCATTTGGGGATAGGTCTTAGGCGTCGCATTTTCCGCAGGCCTTGGGGCACAACTTCCAGAGAGGCCCACCGTCGAATTCGACATTGCACTTGTTCTCTTGGCGAATCCAGTTGCAGCTTCTCTTCTTGCCACCTTCTTCCCACTGGAATTTTCCTCCCTTGTTCTTGCAGATCTTGGGCCGTGCCAGGGTTGGTATAGGGGTAGCAGGATTGTAGTCGTTGTCCAATTGGACTACGACGGCATCGATCGCGTGTTCCCTAAACGGAAAGTTGGGACCTCCCTCAAACATCAATTCTCCGAATGGGTCAAAACCCTTGTAGGAACCACCACCAACGAGGCCATCCCCGTATTCGTCGAAGATCTGAAACTTGTATTGGAAGTATGCCGTGCGATGGGGAAGGCAGACGATGGTGGAAGTGGTGGTTTTCTCTTCCGTGTACACGGGACTCCTGGCATAGACTCTCCCTTCGCCACCGTCTTCCGAGATGACCCAATATGTATCCTTGGGATAGCTATCCGTGGTGACCTCAATTCGGTAGTTTGAGCAACCAATACCCAACGAACTCCAATCTTCAAATTCATCAAGAATCAAGAACGAGGAATTCTGAACATCAATCACCTGGATAATGGCATTTCCTTCAAAAAGGCCAACGAAACGGATCACGACGTCGCGTCCCGCCTTGTGATTGAAGTTCGAGATGGTGTAATACTCTCCCAAATAAAGCGACGCTACCTTTGTGGACGTTCCATAGGATCGGCCGTATTCACCTTCGGTTCGATGGATGGTAATCTTGTTCTCATCCGCAGGTGTGTCGGCGTTGATGCCGGAAGCACTGTTGAATCCAATGTAATAATCTTGGGGCAAAGCGCTTTGTTCGAGTTTCAAAACCAACAAAGCGTCCTTCGAGTTCTTGCCATAGTCAGAAACTCCGTTCAAAACAAACTCGGGATTCCTCAAAGTGTTAGATTGGTAGTTAAGAGGGTCGATCGTCAAGCTTTGATCCTTATACCATCCTAGCTGGTGACTTTTAGCGGGATTGTAGCAACGTGACGAGACGCTCGCGTCGATTCCTCCCATCATGCCGGTCTTGTCTCCATATAATACAACCTCGCCTGTGCTCGAAAGAGCGTTGCTCTGCTGGAGTCCAAGGGTTCGTCCAACGCTGTACATGAGGGCGCTGGTCGAGGAACAGTTTTCGCTACTGTAAAAACTGTACTTGGTGCCGGAAATATGGTAGCCCATCGTCTTGTTGTCAGGCAGTGGGGGTAGACAGAACAGTACCAAATCAATGTCCTCGTTTGAAGAAAGATTTCCAATCTCAGAGTTGACGGCTTGGAGGACCGCACTGTTGAGGTCGACCTCATTTTGGTCAACGCGGGAAACGTCATAGTCAATATTGAGATCCTTGACACCGCCTCGTATGCTTCTTCCGGTTTCGGTAGTTCCCGAAAAGGCTTCGATCTCGAGCTGGTTGTAGGAGCATTCCTCTATCTGGCTCTTGAGCGAATTTTCTCCGAAGACGGCTTCTCGAAGTTCCCCCAGAGATTTCTCCGGCTGGACGTTGTTGCAATCCACAATGCGAATCATAAGAGCTGTGAGCTTGCCTTGTGTAGTAGGAGTATCATTCCTCTTCCTGGGAATGCTCTCTCGAGAGTGGTCTACGCTTTTGACCGTGGCAATCGCGTCTTCCGGAATGAGCATCTTGGAATCGCCATCGATGATTGCCTCACTAAGCTCGAGAACGGTTTCGCCTGATACGATCGGAGGCCAATCAGAAGTTTCCCGAAGAAGATGTCTAGTGTCAACAATGTCGACGTATTCGAGACCGATACGGGAGGATTCTTCCGCTGACAGTTTGCATGCCCAACGCTTGTCCGAATATCCTTGGCCTATGTCCTCCTCGTATTCGTGAACATTATCCTTGTAGTGAAGCTGGCAGTTTACATCCTTCATGAGATGCCGGCGTTGGCGTTGGCGAGATGAATTTGGCTTTCCGTACTCCTCTTGTACGAGCGATCCTCGGAGCATCGGAGGCAATGCAATTCCCGACGCTGCCAAGGAGGCAAAAAGGATTAGTTTGCATCGAAGATACATCATGGTTCGAATTGTGTTGCTAACCATTGCCTTGTTGCGTGAAACACAGTGAAGTGTATATTGATCATGTATTGCTGCCTTCTGTTGCGCACCTCGGCGTTGAAGTTGTTGAGGAGGAGAACAGAATCCAAGAGTGAATATTATATGACAATGCTTGTGCGCACCTCGTTGATGAGGAGAACAGAAACAAAGAGTGAATGCTATTTGAAGCCAAAATCAAACGGAAGACTTCGGCGTTTCAATAACCGCAGCATTGAACATATCAATGACAAGGCACAAACTACTTCATTTTATACTCGCGAAAACTTCGCAAGTATTTTTGTACATAGTTTTGTGTCGTCTCCACAAAAATATGAATGGTACACTACGAAAACTATTGACGCACTAAAAATAATGGCAGCTTACTGTAGCTTTGACTTGTTAAATACTCTCACGCTTCCTGAAATGGGGTGGCGGGAACAATAAGCAACCAAACCATGGAATTCGATTCATCGCCATAATAATAATAATGTCAACGGTCGGGAGAATGTTCGACGTATTAAATCTCGAAAGTGAGCGTGAGAGCTTAATTTCCGGAGATTGATTTTTTATGCCGGAGTCACCGAAGGATGCCGTTCTCCGATTAAACTTCATCGGAAAATTTAGTTTGGTCTCGAATTTTTAAGGTTTTAGGTAGCGTTGATTCTTCCATAAAAATTTATGCAAAGGAGAAGGGTTAGATTGATTCATTCCTTTCTCCGACTACACGTGATGAATTTTTGAATACACGTGATGCTATGCATTAATTCAGTTTGGGGACTCCGAAGTATATAGGGCGGTGTTAGCATCGATGACTTGCCAAAAATCCTTTAAAGACGTCAGTTTCAGGCGTTTGGTGGAGGAAAAAGAAGAATTCTGGTCTCGAAGGCCCAAAGGGTTCTCTCTCCACACGTTTGAAATAAGGCTTTCACGTTTGACGTAAGATCAACAACTAGGGAAATTCGCAATTTTGTCATTGGTCAAGTGGTTGATACCGGCACTTATTAATTCTTGTGCATTTTTTCAATGCGCACAGAAACTCAGGCTCTAATTTTCAATCATTGGGCACATGTCTGGAAAAGTTTTTCGATCCATCGACTTCCCGCCGATTTGATACCACGATCTCTTCCGTTCTATCGAACTCAGAAGGCAAAGGAGGTGTCACAAAACAGTGAATGACTCGTGCAATATCAATAAAACAATCTCAAATAGGATCATGGACCCCTCTACCCACAAAACATTTGAAAACTATTGTTCTCCCTAAGGATACATAATTACATCATACTTCTACTTTCTACTCAACGATTCTTCCAAGTGAAAAAAGAAAATGCTACGACGCAAAAAGAGCTCCAAACGCCGCCGAGATAGGAGTCAAAAAAGTGAATCATCCACATCATTGACGAGCCTACAACAACACTTGCGGAATGTCCCGGCGTCTTCTCCGGAGTATTGGATGAATCCTCAGGGAAAAACCGTGCACTGGAACAGTCGAACTCACCGTTATACGAGGCGACGACGACGATGCGATGCCTCCATCGAAGCCGACTCCCTCACAACATCATCACATAACTCGCTACGCAATGCTTCCCTAAAATCAAGATCACATCATTCACAAAAGAATAGTACCTTCAACGAAGAAGACAAGCACAGCCTTTACAGTGCCAGCGCCCAACGGAGGCTGCGGAATTCCTCCAGGCACAGGAGGCGAAAAGTACGGGATTTATCCGTTCAATAAAGATACCAATTTTCTTCGTATTCGAAGCATCTACATACTTATACACGAAGCCCCAATCAGATTAGAATTACACATACTTTAGATAAGAAATTACACTAAAATACTATACAACAACCAAGAACGATTCAATGGTTGCTACATTCCTTCGA